>JAAIXJ010001794.1:169732-206755 GCA_013403705.1 Heliconius hermathena
AAAAAAAAGGCAATCTAAAAATACCTGGACTTTCTTAGGAATTAAATATTTAGATAATTATCTCTAGTTATAAGCCTTATTTAAGCAGCAGATAAATATAAAATTGATGATTAGCTGATAATAATGAAAAAGTTAAAAAAAGTACGGACCACGTGTCTGTAGTGCTTAGTTAAAATTATTAAAAAAAAAAAGAACACACACTCACACACACATACACACCGACATCAACACATGCATACCCACCAACTTCAATAACATCCATGGCCGCGCGCTGCAGCGCTAGCGCACGTTCCCGCGGCCAGTAACGAGGCGCGCGCAGTGCAGCGGTCGCCACTTCAGCGGCAAAGCGCTGCGGCGCTTCCTGCCCTAAGCCGGCGCAACGTAAAGCGTGCTCGAGGAAAGGTTTGGCTACACGCTCACCGAAGTGTGTGAATGCCATCTATTTACAAAAACAAAGTAAAGTCAATTAATTTATTGTTTTTTTTTTTAACTTCAAGCTGTATTACACATTAAGCAAAGTAGGCAGTGGAACCTATTTTTAAGACATTCCGTTCCACACATACTGCTCAATTTTCAAGACATTTTTATTTTCGTTTAGAGCAGGGGACCTCAACGCGGCGTTTGTTTAGCTACCAAATCGAGGAAATGCACATAATTCACTCCCCTGAGTGGGAATCTGCTTCCATTGCACTTAATTTGAGAAGCTGAGCTGTTACACCATGACGTCTTTCATCTTTTTACAACAACAAATAAACTATTTATCATGTCATAATGCATGTCATAATCTGACTACTTGAAGTGTTTAACTTCTGACTAACTGAAGACTTCTGCATTCACACATTTAAAAATATAGTCTGTGGATGTTCAAACAGAGTTATATTAGCTTCAGCAGTTTTAACTGTACAATATTTCCATAAATAACACTAAATAAGATAATTAAAGGTATCATCACTGACAGTATTCATGTCTATTATTGTCAAAGTTGAAAATATAATATTAAAGAGAATATTTTTTTAAAAAACAAAATTAATAATTAATGGGGTTAGTATCGGTGATACTGGATATAATAAATGTACGGATTGATGACTTCGACGAGGCGAAAGAGGTACCGTAGCGTTTGGCGATCCGCTTACTCTAGCTACGTCGTTAGCAATAAAGCACGCTTTAATAACTAAAAGAAAAATTACCCTGAACATGCCAAATCGAATCCCGCTGAACTTGTCCTTCCCTTTCTTCTCCTCCACAGTGAGGAAAGCCACGAGCTTATCAATATTGGCCTGGTCACTGAAGAACTCGTACAAGTAACGCTCGCCTTCTTCCATTTCTTCGGGAGGCGTATCTATTGAGTATTTTTGATCACGTATCGGAGCTGCTACCTAAAAAATGATGAGATGAAAATAACTTTACTTTTCGTTTTTTTTTATTTATGTGTTTTTTTACGCAATTTGTATTTAAGAAAACTACAGGATTTTTTGATCCTATAGTTTACTTAGATAAGATTGTTGGTTGGAAACAAAAAAAAATCAAAAAAATGATTTTTTTTTGTTTCCAAAAACAAAGTTAGTTGTTGGAAACAAATTTACATCAATCGCTTAGTAATAGCTTCAGTTAATGAGGGCTAAGATTTTTCTATTGAACCAAGTAAATTTAATTATCTCATATCATATATTAGTAGTTGTGAAGCGTCGGACCGTAAACGCGACGGTTGTGGGTTCTATCCCTACTCGATGGAATGAATTAATTATTATTATACTTAATAATTCATTTTTCCGCTTTGGAAAAACAAAACAAAACGTTAATTTCCGTTTTAATGCTTAAAAAAAAAGGAAATTGAGGCTTATGATGATATTATAAAAAAATAAAAGACATAAAATGATATGTGCAAAAAATGCAGATGCCCTGTACTACGACTGGCCTAGAAAATATAGGAGCCTACTGTTTGTTGTAAACACTCCATTCCCATAAAGCCACTTCCGTTCTCCCCTTTTTCGCCGAATTCTCGACGCATTCCGTCTTGAGTAGCGAAACTTTCAACGCTCAACGCCACACTTTGCTTCACTTCCAGAACAAGCAAATGCAAATATTATATATTTCACTCCCATAAGTGGGCATTGAAACCACAACCAGGTTTACAGTCGCACGCTTGTGCTTTTGCGCAACGAAGACCTCAAAAAAGTTATCGATAATCCGAAACAATAATATATAATATGTGCATACCTTGATTTTCCTGGGCCACGAATAAAAGCCGTGGCCGTAATGTCGTAACCACGGTTTATCCCATTCCTCATCAGTTTTTATTTCTCTATCTTTAGACCACATTGCCCATTCAAGATCTTTTCTAAATCCTTAAAAGTAAAACAATATTTATTATGGAAAAAAATATTGTTAAGAAACAATAACTCATAATATATTTTCAAAAAAAAAAGTCAAGCTAAAAAAAATTCGCAAGTAAATCATATATAATATATTCTTTGAACTTCTCATATAGCAGGGTAGGCAGAAGAAACCGCCTCGTTTACAATTTTTTAAAATTACACATTACACAAGTTTTTAACATTACGTGCAGAGTGATAATGAAAATGAAAAAATATAATTTCTCTGAATAAGAATCGAACCTACAACCGTCTTGTTAACAAGAGACAGTGTGCACCGTGAGGTGATCTCTCTCTCGTCTCTTTGTTCTTGGACCACTCCACGACGGCTTCACATAATATGTACAATAATATTAAAAATAAAAAACAATACAGGGTACAAAGTATGATTGTAAAATCGACTGGTTGTGGGTTCTATCCTCACTCGAGGAAATGTAATATTTATTTAAATTTATAATTCCATTTCTTCGCTCTGGTGGCGAAGCAAAGCGCGGCATAGAGTTCCGCCACTCAGCAATGCCTCCAGAATTTAGCGAAAAATGGGGCACGGAGTTTTTTAGCACTAGTTCCCTCTGCCTACCCTGCCGTGTGCGGGATACAGCGTGAAGCTGATTTACTATATTTTACCTGGTATATGCTTATCCGGCTTGGGAACACCACAAACATCATACGGATCAACTTCAATTTTCTTCAATTTATTCTTTCTTTGTTTCAAAGCGTACAGAGTCAGACGTACAGCGGTGCGCCTCACTGCTATATCATCGTGGGTCAGTGATCGGACGATAAGACGGACCGCCTTCGCCGGGTATGGAGTTTGAATCAGAGGACAGTATGTTAGCATTTGCATTGCTAGTTCTAAACGACGCCATTGGCTGAAATGATTCGAGTAAATTTTGTTGTTAAATATGTTAATCAAAATTTTTATATTTATTATGTATGTATTAAAATTTAAATTATTAAAATGTAAAAAACATCTTTAAGATATGGTAGGTTATATGTACCTGACTATATAAGTCAATTTCGGCCAAAAAATCGGTGACATCGAAACTTAGCACTTGTAAAGCCTTCCTCTGGTAATTTTAGTAGTATCGTATAAAAACTAAATCACCCAATACACATTTAATAATATTTAGTGCTTCCAAAACATAAGACATTTATTATATACTGTATAAAAGACACCATCAAATCCCGGGGTTAACTTAATTTTTTCAGTTTAATGCTGTATCCCGCATATAGCAGGGTCAGGGCAGAGGGCCTAGTACGCCTAGAGAGCCTAGTGTCAAGACACTCCGCTCTCCATTACTTACAACTTACATTTTCTATGACTAAATTTCAATTGTTACATGTTTTATGATGCAACGCGCATTATACGCGTCAAAAGGTTCTCTAGTTTTAATAAAATAAAAAAAAATACTCACCCATTACAATTCTCAGCTATATTAACCAATTCATTAATAACTTCATTATAAACTCTTTCAGCTTTATCAGATATAGCATTTTCTTTTTCAACCGCTTTACTTAACAGCTGTATCAAGTTATGATCATTTGTTTGTTTTTCGTTAAGAAGTTTTTTGGCGGCTTCTACCGCGCTATCGCTTATAGTGAGACGTGTATTTACTACTGGGAAATGGCGGTGAAGAGATTCGCTAAACGCTTGTTCTAATCTGTAAGATAATTTAGATATTTTTGGAATTGTACCTCATATTATAAGGAATATGATTTCGGTGACATATTGTTTGTTATATTGATTGACTTTTTATAGTAAAGTAACAAATGCAAACGGTTAATTAAAATGTTGGAATGTTCCATTAATTCCATATCCACAATTATTCATTAAAAAAATTATAAAAGCACCTACTTATACTTGTTGGTAAAGTACAAACTTTGCGTTCTATGTGATGTGAGTGAACGTTATTTTTTTTGTTTTTTAGCTTCACAATCATATATACACACATAGCTGGGCAGAGTGATCCTGGGGTTCTAGTATTAAGACATACCGTTCCCATTTAGACACTTCCGTTCCCCACTTCCCACCGAATTCTAGAGGCATTGCGAGCTGAGTACCGTAACTCAACGCCGTAATGTTCATTTTAATATAAAATAAAATACAACATTTATACCTATGTATACTAGGCTTCTCACTCGACGGTGCTTTCAGCATCGCTGGCCACAAAGCACGGACGACCTCCCAATCTTGCTTAGCTATAAGCGGTCCATTTTTAGGGCCCAGCATAATAAATAGGGCCCCCTTATGTCTTGCATGCCACTCGTCCCCCTCTCCCCCAGTGTTTAGAAGTTCTACCAAACGTGGGACTAACGCACGATATGAATATGGATAGTGGCTCAACATCCAGTAAAGACGGATTTGAGCTAGAAGACGCACCTGAAATTTTTGTGAGTTAAAATTGGTGTGTAAATTGCTAAATTATATAATATTTTATAATTAAAAGTTGATTTTTATTTATAAGGATTTTTGGAATTGTAGGATTTTTATTTATAAGGATTTTTAATTTTGTTTCTAGAATAAACAATATTATTTCGTATTAAGACAACGCCATGGATTGCCATGATATATATTTTTTGTCATGTGTTCAAGTGGCGAGAACGTATATTCAATATATAAATTATGTCTGGTTTAGGCACGCGATGTGCTAATATACAAAACATATTCTACTATGACATATTACTGTTTCAGCTTCCACTATAATATAGCAACAAATAAAAGTAAATAGAATTAAATATATTGAATTATTACTCACCGAACTATATGTATTAATAGAGAGTTCGTAAAGCGCATGTAACGCTTTAAGCGCAGATGGGGTAATCCCCGCGTCGCACACTAAGTCAAATCTTGACTCGTCCTGTAATCTAGCAGCGTCTGCAACAAGCATACGGAGTCTTGCCGCTTTGCCGGGGTCTCCCCCCATTCCCACTCCCCCTCGGCTGTCTAGTGCTCGTTCTAAAGCACTGTAGGAACGTATACGTACTTCTAAGCCGGGGCCTGTGCGATGACCTTTCATGACTACGACCCGTTCCCATACCTGGAAATTTAATAAAGTTGAAGCTGGTTAAACGAACTAATCTCAGGAATTATTCGTTTGAATTGAATAAACATTTTTATGAAGTAGTCCGTTTATTGAGAAAGGCTATATGATGTTAATCGTATGTAACCGACTGTACATGCCAGCCAGGGCTACCGCTGGCACTTAGAATGTATCATACATACATATACCGTGGGTAAAAGCCAGTTTTAACTATAGTCTAAATTATTGATGTTGACGACTATAGTTGGAAGGCAGACACTGGCGACGAACGACGGGATTAATGAGTGAAATAATCCTGCGACTTTACTTACATTTAATCTTTAATAAATAAATATGAATAAATCATATAAATACTTGTTCCGTAATTAATGTATTATTCTGAAACATCTCATAGTAGACCAATAGAGGGATTCCACATAATATATGTTACCAATAATAATTTATATTTAAAATAGAAATTAATAACATTTTGTTGTAGGTTTAACATTAATAGTCCATGTACTTCTTTCAATGGCCCAATGAACTCAATCAATATTTTCATTTTCTAGCTGGTATTTATTTCTGCCTCTCAACCCGCAATGCCTCGAAAGGTGGGGTGGACAGTGGGGAATGGAGTGTCTTAACACTAGGTTTTCTCTGCCTACCCTACTGTTGCGGGATACAGCGTGAAGCTAAAAAAAACTACACCAACCTGAATAAGCATCTCCAATCCCCTAGTATCATCAGATCTATCTGTGAGCATCCGTTTCTGTACTTCTAGAAGTAGTCGCGTGAGAGCCACTCGCATATTCTCACCATCTAAAGTAACTGTATGAGGGACTCCACTTGTGAATGGCATACTCATCGCTGGAACTTGCGATTCTAAGCTAAAAATATAAAATGTATTAATATTATGTTATTAATATGTGAAAGTGTTATTTAGATATTGATATGATATTTTTATAAGCTTTACATGTTTTCTCACATAGCAGGTTAGGGAGAGGAAACCTAGTGTTAAGATTGCTCAATTTTAGTGAAACCTTGTTCAATCTACAGGCGACCGCAAGAATTAAAATAATTAAATATAATTGTTTTTCTTAATCAGGAGGCCGGTCGTGGCACGGGACCACAAAGTGTGACTGTAAACGCGACTGGTTGTGGGTTCAGTCCCCACTCGAGGAAGTGAAATATTTATTTACATTTACATTTTTTTATTTCTTCAATCTGGTGTCGTGGAAAAGGC
Organism: Heliconius hermathena; assembly: GCA_013403705.1. Lineage (NCBI taxonomy): Eukaryota > Metazoa > Arthropoda > Insecta > Lepidoptera > Nymphalidae > Heliconius > Heliconius hermathena. The sequence goes on from JAAIXJ010001794.1 coordinate 176,371, forward strand.
GTTGAGTTCCGCCATTCGACACGCAATGCCTCCAAAACTCGGCGGAAAGTGGGGAACGGAGTGTCCTAACACTAGGTTTCCTTCCGCCTACCTTGCTGTGTGCGGGATACAGTGTGAAGCTGATTTATTGATTTATTTTTCTTACTGGAGAGCGAAGCCTTGACCATCCCGTTCATAGTCAGATGCTATACCGCTGTGCCATAAAGGCCTCTCTCTATATGCTAATTATTTGATATATTTAAAATTCTTTATAAATATTTAGTGTGTGAAGAAGAGTGTTCGTTCTATCAATTCATGTTGTTTAAAATGTATCATACTAAACAAAATATTTATCTTTTAAATAAAATAATAAAATTATTATTACTTTTATTACTATCTCAAGAAAAAAGAAAGTTAGAAACAACAGTAATAAACTTACAGAGAAACCGGTGTTTCGTCCGGTTGCGGCAGGAAAGTATTACAAGATAGCACTGCATTAATTATATGAAAACTCCTCAACCTCCGTTCTTTGCACATCGGCTTCTCCCCATTGAGCCACTGCTTTAACCTATTCACTTCATGTTTCAAATATCTATCTGATATCATTTGTGCGCATTCAGCTTCTTCAGCAGTTGGTATGTGCCATTTGAAGTTTGCCTCTTTCAATAAACACCCCCTGCCCCATTCGCGAATTGGCAACCATTTCTCTGGAGCACTACCATAGTCGTTCGGTGAACTCCTCCATTCCTTTAGGTCTACGTAAGACAATGAATTCAATATGTGACTTAAAACTTCACAAGCACGCACCAAAGCGTATCTAGTGTGTAGTTTTAATATCCTATCTAATACGGGCAGTATTTTTGGAATATATTTGAGCAAAACTGTCCCGTCGCACTCCACAACCTGCATAAGTAGAACTAAGCGGTATACGAGATCTCTGGGAGGGTTTTCCTCTCGTAAGGCTTCGTCACTAGATATGAGCTCCTCCAAATCATCGAGGAGTTCGGGCAAGAAAGCTGCTAGCGTCGACTCCGCATCAATACGAGCAAACACATGCAACAGCACACCAACCAAACTTCCGGACACGTTCGTCTCGAACGTTGATTCTGTTGCGAATGCTCTAAATTTCCGTAACGCTTCTTTGAATATTTTTGGTGAACACTGTACCAAGAGGGACGTTGACGCAGACTGTATGGCGGTTTCCATTACCGCGTCAGTCTTACTTCGGACCCAGTCCGTTTCTTTAGTGTCTAAACGGGCTTGTTCCAAGACACTAGATTCAATAATTGTAAAGATCCTATCTAAATAGATGAGAACGAAATCTTCAAATTGGGCGGTCGATTCGCAAACTAACAATTCTTCCTCAGTTAGATCAGGCCAATGCTCGTGGGCAGAACTGCAGTCAATATAGGGCACCATGCTGCTGAAAATTAATATGAAATGAAGGGTGACTAAAGTCTTCCGAAGGTCGTTTGGATCGAGACCAGGCACCACAGCCATTAGTAAGGGGACGACATGAGTTGGTCCTTCAGGATAATCAGCATCCGCTCCTCTAAGCAAAGGTCGAGCCACTGCTGCTACTGCCGCCATAGAAGAAGTTACTCTGTGGGGTTCCGTCACGGAAGTTAACGCCGCTTGTAGTTTTTCTATTAACGGTGGTATAACTATCGCTGGTCGTAAGGTGGCTATGTGTTGTAATGCTAAGGATATATCCAAAGCGCCACTTTTGCAGTACACGGCTTGATATGAGGGCTCTAGGACAGTATTAACAAAATCTGTTATATCTTCATCTCTTAGCTTATAAAATTCAGGTGTTTGATTTTCCCAAGTGTTTTTATATTGTAATTCACGTTCACGACGAACTCTGCAATTTTTATACATAAGGTCAAACAATCACACATAACATATATATCTCAAAATATTAATATTAAAAAAACACCTGCACATAGAAACTGAATTTATAAAATATATACACAAAAATAAATAAAAATACCTGTTAAGAAATTCTCTTGACAATTTCCTCAAAAAATCGCGCAGCTTATACGACCACCGACCCGTATTCGCACTGTGCATATAACTTTCCATACCAGCAAGAAAAGACTTTAGATGCTTTAATACAACACCGTCAGGGTTTATTGTCCACGCAATCCATGTTGTTACATTCTTCATATCTGATTGAAATAGAAAAAGAAAATAGAAGGAAATATTATAATTAATTGGAGCTGATAATAAAAATTCGAACTGTCGTGGCGCAACGGCAGCTTCACACTGTATTTCACACATAACAGTGTTGGCAAAGGGAACCTAGTATTAAGATACTCCAATACCATTAAGCTAGTTCCGTATCCCACTTTCCACCGAATTCTAAAGCAGCGCTTTGCTTCATTACCAGAGTCACGAAATTAATCATTCTCTCGTGTGGGAATCGAACCTGCACCAATTGTGACGGCCTCAATCCATTTCTATTCGTAGGAATAAATCATATTTTCATTTCACCGCCCTGAATTCTCGCTTGTTGAATTTAGTCACTGAAAACGCAATGTCTCGAAAATTGAACAAGAACAATGAAACCGAGTATGTTAACTAACAATAGTTTTCCTATATTGCTATATGCGTGATACAGCGTGATGTTAAAACAAATAAAGTACATAGCCTTATTTTATCGAATTTTACATACATATATTTATTACCTTACCTAAAGAATGGTTTCTTGAGAATTGCATATCTTTGTAGCTAACGGGTAAGTTTAGGGCATGTAAAAATCTTACAAACATTTTGGGTACATGTGGTGTCCAGTCCACAGCGCCAGGATTCCTTTTGGCGAGGCCAGCGAAACAAATTAAAATATCCTAAAAATTTACATGCATTATCAAATTATACAAAAATAACTCCATTGTTTATTTTTAAAATAAAATAAATAAATCAGCTTCACGCCGTATCCCCCACACAGTAGGGTAGGCAGAGGGAGCTCGTGTTAAGACACTCCGTTCCCCACTTTTCGCCGAATTCTGGAGGCATTGCATGCTGAGTGGCGGATCTCAACGCCGCTCTTTGCCTCGAGAAGAAGCGAAGAAATGGAAATATAAACTTAAGTAAATATTTCATCTCCTCGAGTGGGGATCGAACCCACAACCAGTAGATTTTACAGTCACACTTTGTGCCCCTGCACAAATTTTTCTGGATTGATTATAAAATACGAGGTTTCTCTTTATGAAAATAAAAATATCAAATGTTTTTTTTTTCTAATAATATTGTAGGGTACACGTATAATATTACTACTTACCGACATACCACCCGGAACATTATGGCATGTATCCCAAAACGTCATAAGTTGTTCAAACCATAACTCGTGACCTTGGTTGGCGTATTTCGGGGGAAGTCCCACTGGCAAGAAGGTCATCAATGTGCTCAACATCTGAGGGCTCGCCGACCATGGAAACAATGTGGGAAGGAGTTCATCTAATATCTCTTGTGTTGCATGTGGTTCAAAATATCTAAAATAGAATATTTCTATTTAAAAAGTTATAATATATANATATATATATATATATATATTATAACTTTTTAAAGCGGTAAAGCGCTGGATAGTAAATGTGAAGATTGTAGCTTCGATTCCTACTGAGGCAGAAAAATTTCGTTTAATTTCTTCATTATAAATTTTACCTTATTATTGTATACGCCTATTCGATATATAAATTTGTTTACTTAATGTTTTTGTAATTTTCTCTGTAAGTGATTTATATGTAAATCTTTGGAGAAAATAAATGTCTTTAACCGTAATTTGAGCAGTGCGTAGGAAACGGAGTGTCTTATGCTTCCAGTTCATCCTGCTATACGCGGATTACAGTACGAAGCTAAAAGAGAAAAAATAGGAATCTAAAATAACAGATCGGATTATTATTATTATATATAAAACTTACGGTTTTGCGCATTTGACCATAGATGCATATGAGCCTTCTAAGGATCTGTAAGAGAAAATTGTAGTTTAACTAGAATATTTAGATAATATTAATAAAGTATATTTTACAAAAACATGCAACCCCTGCCACCTACGGACTTAGATACTCAGTGCTATAATGAAAAATATGATTGCAGTTTAAAGTTTATTATCTCTTGCAGTTTTACGTCTTATTTGAAATTACACTATACATATATACTATGTAATCAAGACTATTTATCAATATAGTAAATCCATTGAAATATTCAATAAAAGTATTAGATAAATAAAATAAATTTAACGTAGAAGGAATTTAGAAGAAACGTTTTTTTTTGTACATTTGGATAAAATAAACCATCTTAACAATTGCATAAAAAAAATATGAAAATGCTTATTTAGAAAACTAAGCCTAAGCCATACGTTCTCATCGAGCTAAGTGGAAATTTTTATACTATAATTTTTATACAACTTATTTATGTTGTTAGCATAACATGTTAGCAAGTCGGTTTCCAGGAGGCGCGGGTTCGAGTCCCGCTACGTTAAAATTTTTATAGATTTTCTAAATAAGTATTTTTCTTTCCTAAGTGTGGAATAACACTTTAAAAATGTTTAAAAATAAAGGATGAAAATGATCTAAAATGATATGTGAACCACCATCCACTGCCACCAAACATTTAAGCTTATAAATATATTATATATTTTTTACGTGGGAAGCTCATTGTCCCTTTCTCTTGCTAGTCCGAACAATTCAATTGCATCATCTAAACCACTTCCTGACAGAAACTTTCGAATCATGTCCAACGCACTCACTCCTTGTTTTTCAGGAGATTTACGCCTAAACAAATATATAGTATTCATTTTATATACATAACTATACTTTGTGGCCAGTCGTGGCGTAGGGATACAAAGTCTGACTGTACTGTAGCGCGACAGTTTGTGGGTTCGATTCCCACTCGAGGAATTGAAATATTTAATATTTCCATTTTCTTCGTTTTGGCGTCGAGACAAAGCGCGGCGTTGAGTTCCGCCACTCAACACGCAATGCCTCCAGTATTCAGCGGAAAATGGGGAACGAAGTGTCTTAACAATAGTTTCAAAAATATTTTAGTTTTATAATTTTTTTCATAATTATGCAAAATGATTATTCATTTTATTTTAAAATAATAAACACTTTTTTTATTCTGTTATTCAATGATATTAATTTAAAAATTCAATAAAATAAGGGCTAGTACTGTATTAACTTGAACTTACTGGGACTGAAAAGTCGTATTCTTATAATATTTAGTTCCCATATACATACAAAAACAATATTTTTATATTTAAGGGAGAAAAAATTAAAAAGTCAACAGAATATTGCTTGCTTTAAAATCCACTGATCTTCTATTTTAGATTAAATTTGTTATTTTTTCGTGATATACAAAAAATGTTATAACAAAAACAGTTTAACTCAAGTTTTGAATAAAGTGCGAGCCAATAAAAAAATAAAATCATCTACATCTCGCATTAATCATAATTCGTCGGCTTACAATCGAAGATTGACGTAGGAGATAGATTATTAATATTGGGCGTTAGAGTGTATCAAGAAAGTTATCAGAAAAGACATTTTGTCTCATTTTAAAAAAAAAGTGAGTATATGTATTATCAAAAGGTTTTTATAATTTTGAAAGAAAGAGAAAATTGATTTGTATTCTCTTTTTTATACTTTCCAGTAGTATAAAAATGTACATAGCGAAAATTAAAAAAAAATATTTAGCAGGTTTACACTCAAAGCTGGCAGTATATAATTTTAAAAGTTTTTTGAGGAAGACTATACAGGCTTTATTATATTACATTGTTAGTCATTGTAACCTACTGTACCTTTGGCACTTACAATGTGTCATACAACTTTTAGTTACTCCCATTTAACCATACAGGCGAAACTATAATTGTAAGCTAGTTTATTTATTAAAAATACTTTGCACATTAATTATTAAAATAAAATTCCATATTTATACAATAAAAAAATGATTATTTGGTTAAACAATATAATTTCATAATAATATCACTAATATTAATAATGGTGTTTGACTTACGTGAGGTAGTGGTACATTCCAATGCTCGTTGCACTTTTTTCAAATATTTTTTGTCCAACCTCATATAAAGGGCGCCAAGGCAGAGTCAGCTCTTCAGGAGATATAAGGAATTTTTTTCTAAAATATATAAAAAAAAAAAATTACATATATACAGATTATATGCTTAAAATAATCTAAACTAGGTATATAGGCAGTAAAGTAAATAGTAACTAACTTACTTTGTGAGCATAAGAAACATAGTAGCAAATTTATGAACCTTACATGGTTCTAAGTCAGGTATAAGCACCAATTCATAGGCCAATTTTATAAGTGCTATATGGTCCTCTTTTCCAAATTTTAATCCATAAATTGAAATATATCTGAAAATAAATAAAAGGAAGCTTAGTGTTAAGACACTCTTTCTCTTTAATAGACATTGTGTGTTGAGTGTCAGAACTGAACACTGCATTAGTTTTCTTACTAGGATGAGGATATTAATTTTTTTTTTTGCAAAGTGGGAACCTGACCCACCTAACAGCGAGACATGTGCTGCTGTACCACAATGGCCTTAGAATGAATAAACAAAATCCTTTATATTAGTCAATGAATGTATGAAATTTTTTTAGAGTAAAACTTAGTCATAATTTGCTTTTTCATTTGCCTAATATATATGTATGTCTTCCTAATTGTTGATTTTGAAATCTTTTTTATGGTATTAAGGTATTTTACAAATTTAATAATATTTTATCCTCCAAAAAAAATATTGTAAAGAGAAAAATATGAGATGGAAGAATATGTTGCAGCATTAAATATCTTTAGCTAAGATGATAAAAACACTGTTTTGACCTTTTTTTTATTTCATATAGAAAAGAATACAAGTCAATATTCAAAATTGTCAAAACCTTCTGATTATACATATACAGAGTGTTTTTGTCAGCGTCACTTTAAATGAAATCACATCTTTAACTACTGTATAAAAGTTTAATACAATAAAAAAAATCTATTATAAAAATGAAAAAGACATTTTTTCAAACAAAATAAATAATAAATTTATCATTGTAAAATAAAACGCCATTTGTCAAGAACAACTCACGCACACCTATCAAAGAACCGCCGCGGAAACCGCCGTTTACACCTCATTCCGAAATCGAGTCGTAGATATTGGCAGCAAAGTTCAAAGTTGTTTAACCTTTAGTAGCATTTTTGTAGTAGTATGTGTTTACGTTATTCGTATGTATGCGTAACTGAGTCACACGAAATACAGGTATGGATAAACATCGTGAAATGAAAAAAAATCCAACATCTAAACTGTTGAGGTACTTTGATTAATTTCTTTAGGTATGGGTTTAAAATATTTAACCCTATATGCTGTTTCTGTAAAAGGAGCGCTGACGCTTCCGCCTGTATACTAGGCAGAGGGAATCTAGTGTTAAGACACTTTGTTTCCTGCTTTCCACCAAATTTTTTGAAAAATTTACCTTGACAATGCCGGGCTTTAACCTTGGTGCCAGTGTGAAAAATGTAAATATTAATATATAATAATTCCTTCCTTTGAGTGGAGATCGAAACCCACAAACATTGTGCTACAGACTCAGACCTTCGTGGCTCTGCGCCACAAAAGTCTCATTAGGTAATTTTCTCAATAGGCTGTTACCAGATTTACAATCTAAGCCAATGATATGCAGAATGAATATAATACATATTAGCATCTTATTTTAAAAACCAGCTACTCTGACTGTGTGAATTTTACATGTTATTTTTTGCAGACCACATATAAAAAAAAGATTATTATCTTAAATATTCAATTAAATATTTATTTACTAATGTCATTTATTTTATTATGCAGATGGTGTTAGCTGGTTTTCAAATTAAGGTATCTATATATAAATTACTCTTCTCAAAATTTTCAAGTCTAAACAAAGCTATTTATTTTTAGACATTATTAAAAATCAATTCAGAGAGACATTATTAAGGTTTATCTATTAAATTTAGTTTAGGTATAAGGATTTTAATCATCATTAAATTTAAAAAAATATGCATTTTTATTATATATTTTGGTGCCTTTCTATCAATTTTATGATAGCAAAAGTAAATTATAATAATAAAATAATAATTTATTGCAAGCAATAAGATAAGTAGCATAACAATAGTAAATACAATTGAGATAAGTAATTAAAACTATGTTAAAATAAATTCCAATGCCAAGTGTCTCGGTCAGGGAGTTCTGGGTTATAGCCAGATATTTTAGGTAGAGGAGAGGTTGCCAAAGGTTAGTAGATGGACACAAATACAATTATATTTAATGAATTTTGCAAATTGATCAGATAAGGGATAAAAAAGTTTAACATAATGAATCATGTTTTGTAATAAAATAATTTAATAAATATAGAAACTCTTATAAGAATCTTTAGTATAAGAAAAATAAATTATGATGTGATACGGTATTTTTCGTATTTGAAGGTATATAAAAATAATTACTTCATCAATCTGGACGACCAAACTCCGCAGGCAGGTTTCATTTCTCGTAGCATCACTGCCTTTGATAAATTAGTCTTCACCTGGTCCAAAAATTTATTAGACTCATCGTCTAATTGATCGGCGTAAGGTAACAGGTGATTGGTAAGTATTTCTTTTTGAGGCTTGAACCCCAGAGTGCTTATCCTCTCTGGGGTTGAAACGAAAGCCTCGTACTCATCGTCTTGAATCATTTTTGCGATTTTTCACAATTCACATCAAATAGTAATGGTCTTCTTTATTTTATTTACGAAAACTAACTACAACACATATCACTGTTCACTTCTTAAGAATCACTATTGTACCGTCCTCTGCCACCAATAAAGAAAACAACATTGAATTTACACAAGTCATTGGAATAATTCAACACGTAAAAAATTTACGAATAAATGGAAGGATTACGCGTTCCATTTCACGATTTTTACGTTGATTTGATTGACGTACTTTTTACATATTGCGATGTCATGTCAGTTGAATCGCCAAGAAGGCCAACTCATTATCACTTAACGTTTCATTTTACGGTTATCATCAACAACGCGAAATAATTTTATATATATATTTTTTAAAATATATGTAAACAAATAGTGTTACAGTGAACAAAAAATAATTTATGATAAATGTTTTATGTTTATATGAGTTAAGTTCCCATAACTTACATTTAAATATATTACAGTACCTGTAGTAAAATAGTATTTTTTAATAGCTTAATGTCCCATAAGTAGGTATATCTACAGATATTTGTGGAGTAGAGGAACAGATAAAAGCATTAGCGGATTTACAAGTAGGCTGAGCCACTGTTACGTATGTAACGTGGGACCTACATAAGGATTCGGGGCGACAGGAGCTTTTCTGCAGCAACCGCTAATAGGAAGAAGAGTGCTGCTGCAGCTTTCTTAGACGTTGCTAGCGTGTTCGACCGCGTCTAGCGCCCAGGGCTCCTATCGAAAGTGCTCCGCGCAAGCACCCCGCACCACATAGCGCTCATCATCATCATCGCCGCATTCCTCAACTGCAGAACTTTCTGCGTGAGAGTGGAGTGTCCGCTCAAGCAGCCACCCAATCACCGCCGGCGTACCGCAAGAGAGGATACCTCCCCAGCTCTGTACTTCTGCTACACCGATGACGTTCCAGCCCACCAAGACACGCTGCTCGCTCTGTATGCGGACGATATTGGCCTGTTGTCAAATAGTCTCAACCCTAATCACGCCGCCATTAAACTCCAACGAGCGCTCGATCTGCTGCCGGCTGGATCGCGGAGTGGAGTCTCTCACTCAACGTCGCCAAAACTCAGGCCCAATCGTTTGGGTGCCGCATGTGACTGCCTCCTCCGCTGAGTCTCCAGGGCCAGCAGATCCACTGGAAACCCACCGCCACTTACTTTGGCGTTGTGATTGACAGGAGACTATCGGTGACGGGGCATGTGAAGAAGGCCGCCAATGCAGCTAAGGTAGCGCTGCACTTACTGCGGCCTCTCTTCCGCTCCCGCCTCCCCCTCAGGCTGAAGCTCGCCCTATATAAGACATAAGCCAGGCCGCACCTCACCTACGCCACCCCGGCGTGGTACGCCCTCGCGAGCCCCAACTAGTGCAACATCATGCAGGTGGTTCAAAACGTTGCCCTCCGGCACGTCACCCAGGCTCCCTATTATGTGGGAAACTCCACTCTCCACTGAGACTTGGAGATGGAGAGTCTGGAGAAACATATCGGCCGGCTCGCATCTAACGCGTTCCGCTGTGCCGATATTTCAGACCACCTGCACCTACGTAGCATCGCACCGTGGCATACGCGGCCTCCCGACGTCCGACACCTGCCGAGGGACCTCCTCCTTCCCTCAATCCGATCCTGAGTTCGACTCCTGAGCTGCCACCTCGGTCGCTGGACGCTTAAGCTGGGCCTCCCCTGGGTAACCGAGGATCTCACCCGGCTGAGCGTGACCGCCCAGGTGGCAATCTGGTTATCCTCCCCTTCGTCAGATTTTTCCCCTCCTCTCATGTGCCCCTGCACTTCCCAGCAGGCGCACCTTCCCCGCGGGCCCATAAAGGCCCACCTGAAGACGCACCTATATTAATGGGTGCCTGATGCCGTCGAAAAAATCTGATGCCGTCGAAAAAATCAACACAAAAGCTTTTCTCAAATGTAGATTCTCTTCTAATTAGACCCATATGAAACATATGTATGAAAAATTGTGGAAAATCACTGAGGATATTGATATTTCGTCACCAGATCGAATATTTTCTTATAATTGAGAAGCCTAAAGCCTGTAATATTTTTAGAATTTACAGTTCTATGAGAAAAAAACTATAAGTTTTAGAGTAAACAGATATTTCGAACATACAAAGAACAGGAATAGGTATTAGGGGTCGCAATCCGGGATGCCGGAATTCAAAAATCCCGGGATATCGGTCCAAATATAGGTCTTATAAATCCCGGTTTTAATATTACAAAAAATCGGTTTTTACGAAGTTAAAAGTTAGATATTCGAATTAAAACGTGCCTGCTATTAAATCCAGGCGACTTTAAGATATACGATGGTACATAACATACATCGGCAAAAGTTAGTGATGAGTTTTCCTCAAAATCCGGAATTTTACGACATTAACTGAGTTTAACCGGCCTCGCCAACGAACGCACGAGTACCGTATTTTTCATTGCGCGTCGTTGTTGCGCGTCTTTGTTGCACGTCATTATTGCACTCTGTTCTTGCCCGTTGATGTTCGCGGTGTCCTTATTGTCTTTCGTTAATGTTGATTAATATAATATGTGTAATATTATTTTTTGTTTTAAATATGTTAAAAATATCTTATAGGTTATTAATAATAACCTATAAGATATTTTTTGTAGCAAATTATTATATTTTTTTATAGTATATTTGATCAATATTATTACTAAAGTGATTTTTTATTAAACTGTTTATTATAATTAAAAATTCTTACATTTATAATACTAAATATAATTTAATTTTCTGCTTCCATAAAAATACCCTCCTAACTCTAAAAATAAGAAGCTTGAAAAATTACTAAAAAAACTAAACTAAACTAGCTTCACGCTTTATCCCTAGCGGGGTAGTCAGAGAACGGAACACCAAACGCTACGGTCTTTACATAATTCTTTCGCCTCGTCCACTGTCATCAACCTCTTCATACATGCCCTCCGGGGGGTCCTCATGCTTTTTACGTGACCTTCCTCCAGTATCTTTGATACTGTGTTTTCGAAGGTCAACCGAGGTCTCTCCATACCTCTCTTACCACTCACTTTTCCACCATAAATCTTTTTTGCCATTCTTTCGTCACTCATTCATTCGACGTGCCCAAACCAGCTGAGCACGTTCTTCTTCATTCTCACCATGACATCCTCATCAGTACCTACCATTCTGTGTACCTCTTCATTGCGAATTCAATGAGCTAAGCTGACTCCGCATATCTTACGAAGAGAACGCGTCTCCACAGCATTCATCTTTTTTTCATTCTTCTTCTGTAATACTCACGTTTAAATAAGCACTGAATCATCTGCGTACAGCAGGCAATTCACATTCAGGTCACCTACTTTCACTCCTATATCACTTTGACATGGCACAACCTTGTTTAACACCAGATCGGATGTCAAACCAGGGCGACATGCCAGCTCCTACTCGCAACAAATTTTTCCGTGATCATGCGGAGGGAAAAGTTCTGGTCTATACACCCTCTTCCAGGTCTAAAGCTTCCTTGGGCCTCCCACAACAGCCTTTCAGATCTCTCTTGCATTCTTCTCGTTAAAAAATTACTAATTTTGTCAAATCCCGAAAATATCGAAAAAACCGAGATCCCGGGATTTTTCTGATGTCGATATCGAAAATCCCGGTTTTGCTTGAATGGTCCGATATTGTGACCTCTAATAGCTATAGAGTTAATTTGTACGAGCGAGAGGTATAGCATCGAAATCACTATATTATAGTTTCTTAAAATATCTTGGCCTGTCTAGAACTATCATCATTTAATTTCTGAAACGTATTTCAAAGGCGGCACTAGAAGAATTATTGTAGGGAGGGGGAAGCCATTAGCTTAAATTGTATCGTATATCTGGCACTGGATCAAATGGAATATAAAAAAAAATAGAGAACACTCATAATAAAAAAAATGTATTTTATTACTTATACAATATTTTACTTATACAAAATTTTATAATTTTCAATACAAAGAAGATTATACTTTTAACTTGATTGAATAAATTTAGCCTGAAATTATATTAACAATATTATGTATTGTTACAAATTTAAAAAAAAGATGATCGCAATACATAATAATATATAAATATAACTATGATATTATGGTTTCCTTTTGAGTAGTATATAAACTAGCAGCAAATACGATATCTCTCTTAATGGCTGTAGACGCTTCCATCATTTTTGCTTGAAGTTTTGGATCCCCTATTGCAATTTTTTTAATACACGTTTTCAAAATTGTTAATTAATTTAATGTTTACATATCTATGTATCCATTAGTTTTTTCTTTGTTACCGTAAGTTAGGCTATTTATTATAACACTATAAACATATGCTGTGTCTACAACTAGAAAAATGCAATCACTTGTAATTATTATGTTTGTGATTTTTTCTTTATGTGAACGTATTTTGATTGTAATTTGTTTTGTATATAAATAAACAGAAAAAAAAACACTAGGTTCCTAGGTTCCTTCTGCCCACCCTGCTATGCGGGATACAGCGTGAAGTTAAAAAAATATGAAATATATATTATATTCTCCTATTAAATACATATTTTTTTTGCATTACTCTCTGTACCCCATTATCCTCCCAATTTTTACGCTTCGTCTTGTTCCCAGATATAGGAAATTAAAAAAAATCACTAAATGTAACGCGAACCCACAATATCGTGTTAACAGTAAAAAAACAATCACGGCTTACCTCATGCAACTGTTGGATGCATCGGACAATAATACCCTCTTGTACATCAGTCAAATCTATAATTTCCGAAAATGGTTTTTCTAGGGCCCATTCATAAACAACTCTTACGAGACCAAAGTTAAGACGTTCCGCTTGACCTTCGAAATGCCCAACCTGGATGAAAAGAGTATTTAAATTTCCTTCATTATATCAGCATTACAGATATTTATTTACTAGTACGATCAGGTGTATAGATTTGGTTTATTTTTTAATACTGGTTTTTTTTTAAATTATTTAGCAGTCACTTACTCGCGTCTTCGCCTGCTTAATGTTATTGTAATATCATAGCCAAATTAAACAATAATAATAAATAAATGTATACAGGGGTGGAAGTGTCAGCGCTCCTTTTACGGGAACTGCATATAGGGTAAAATATTTGAAACCCATACCTAAAGAAATTAATCAAGATATCTCAACAGTTTAGACGTAGGATTTTTTTTTCATTTCACGATGTTTATTCAAACCTGTATTTCGTGTGACGCAGTAGCGAATACTGTAAACACCTACAACTACAAAATACTACATTGCCGCTTTTCGTTCTAAAAAAATATACCTGAACGTGAAAGGGATATCTCTGGTTCTATTTCACGCAATTTAACATCGCCGCAATTAATTTAACCTACGACTCGATTTCGTGAATGAGGCATGTGCGGCGTTATCGTTTTGATAGGTTTGTGTCTGTGTGCGTCATTCTTAACAAATTGAAATTTTTTTTTCATTTTAGGAAAAATCTCTTTTGTTTTAATTGTATTAAGTTTTTATAGAGTAGTTAAAACTGTGGTTTCATTTAAAGCGGTGATGACAAAAACACTCTGTATATCAATTCTTGTCCAACGTCCATTGCATCCTTATGTTGCTAATATCAAAAATTAAATATGTGACGCTGCTATCAGTACAAGAGGTTGACCAGTTGTCAAAATGCAGTATAAACTGGTTTAGGCCAAACAAATGAAGTCACACCTACATTATATATACACTCATACAAATACAAAAATCAGCTTAGACCTCGCCGACTGTAAATAAAATAATCAAAACTGGAATAACATACCAAATATTTAGACTCAATATTCGATAATTCCTCATCAATCTTTTCAATGGCTTTCACACCTTCCGCCAATTTGTCTGTTAACACTTGATCCACTCTGGTCTTCGCTTGGAACACGAAACAGCTGAGCAAAGCTGCAATTTCTGCGGGATTCTTATCCGTAAATACGTTTCTAAAGACCAATTCTGATATAATAAGCTCATTTGTGCCCATACAACAAGCAACTCTGCCTTTTAGAATCACATTGTCATGTTCGTCTATGTAATTTAGTTCTTTTAACACTAACAGACGTCTCTGGTAGTCTGGGTATAGAGCTAGATTTTCAAATGAGAGCAATCTTTTGTATTTATCCCGTTTCCTCTCAGCTTGTTTCCGTTCGTAGACTATGGCGAATTCGCTTTTAAAGTTCGCTATATCGGTGTTTTTCCTTTGAGTGTCCAGTGCTTCCTGATAATTTATAATAAATAATAGTAGATTAGTTAAATAAAAGTGGTTAGTACTAATGTAATATTTCCTGTTAACTGTCTATTAATAAATTATATATTTAAAATATTTTTCAAATATTATTTCCCACTTAGGTAAGAGGCAATTTGAGGCCAGCCGTGGCGCAGTGTGTCTGTAAAACCGACTGGTTGTGGGTTCGATCCCCACTTGAGGAAGTGATATGTTTATTTAGATTTATATTTTCATTTCTTCGCTCTGGTGTCGAGGCAAAGCGCGGTGTTGAGTTCTACCACTCAATACGCAATGCCTCCAAAAATCGACAGAAAGTGGAGAACGGAGTGTCTTTACACTAGATTCACTCTGTCTACCCTACTGAGTGCGGGATACAGTGTGAAGCTGATTTTTACTTAGGTAAGAAAATCCATAAAAAATTAAACAAAATCGATAAAACGAAAATATTTTTTATATATAAACATTACTTTGAATAGATATCGAATCTACGACTGTTCCATTACAGTGCCCATTTTTTTTAGTACACACTATAACCTGTATGTAATAGGGTAGGCAGAGGAAACCTAGTGTTAAGACTTCGGAACGGAGATTAAAATATTAAATAATTCACTTTCCTCAGTGGGGATCGCGTCACACGCTTGTGCCACTGCGCCATTACGGCCTCAATATTATAAATAAATTATATTTTTTCACATAGCAGGGCAAACAGAAGGGACCTAGGAACCTAGTGTTGAGATACTTTTTTCCTACTCCTCAAGCGGGGCGGCGAGTGGCGGAACTCGACGCCGTGCTTTGCCTTGACATCAGATTGAAGAAATGATAATATTATATATCTCATTCGCTCTGCGATACCACTGGCCTATACTATTTATAAATACCTTAAATTGGTTCATTTTATCCAATGTCTGCAATATCTCGCCGGTGGATATAGCGAGGGACTGCGTTAAGCTCAGTTTCTCTAAGGAGGACGCGCCAGTGCGTACTGCGTGCGATATACGCGACAACTCTTGTACTGCGCCGGCGCAGCTCGCCCCTATGGGCGCGTCTTTAAATCTGTAAGATATTTTTTTGATTCATGCTTTATCCCACACAGGGGACACACAGCAGGGAAGAGAAGAGACAATCTAGTGTTAAGTTTTGCCTAGTTTTGAGGCATGTTTTTACAGGCCGAGGAAATGAAAATAATTTATTTGTATGATAGGAATTGAGCCCACAACCACCGTGTTTAAGGACGCTGTGTAGCTGTGCCACGACCGCTTCGTTTTTGTCGTTTAGAGGCCAGTCGTGGCGCCGGGGCACGAGTTGTGACTGTAATCGCGACAAGTTGTGGGTTTAATTCCACTCGAGGTAAGAAACATTTAATATTTTCATTTATTCGCTCAGGTGTCGAAGCAAAGCACGACGTTGATTTAAAAGTTATTCTTTATCAACAATTATACAATAATTAATTATGTTTTTTTTATAATTATAATTTTTTGAAAGTCAGTTACTTATTCAAATATTATAAAAAGTAGAGAAAAGTCAAAAGTAAATGTGTTCAGGAATGTTTTAAATAAACACCTCGGCATTTGTCTCTTTTCCCAATCCTGTATAATGATATTGGCATCAATTTTGAGATTCATTTTTGTGATGGCTCTCACATTTTTGGGCGCTATACACAATATTGTATGATCCATAGTACTCTCATCTGTACCTGTAAATAGTTATGAAAAAAAAAAGAAGTTTATAAGAACCATTGTACTACTGTAGAAGAAAAAAGAGCACGAAGTCAAGAAATACAAATATTTCATGATTTTGTCAATGAGACTTTCGAAAAAAGGTGAACATTAATAAAACGTATGTTAAAATGAATTTATAAAACTTAAGAAACAAAAATGAGGCTAGTCGTGGCGCAGTGGCACAGAGTGTGACTGTAAAATCGACTGGTTGTGGGTTCGATCCCCGCTCGAAGAGATAAAATATTTACTTACATTTATATTTTCATTTCTTAGCTCTGGTTTCGAGGCAAAGCGCGGCGTTGAGTTCAGTCACTCAACACGCAATGCCCCCAGAACTCGGCGGAAAGTGGCAAACGGAGTGTCTTAACACTAGGTTCCCTCTGCCTACCCTGCTGCATGCCGGATACAGCGTGAAGCTGAAGGAAGAAAAATAAAGTAATAGAAAATAAACTTTTAACTATACCTTACCTATATAGTCATAGAGTGCTGAAAATCCAAGCATCGCATACCAGTTGTCGTCGACATCAAAATTGTATTTATTTGAATCCGTTTCCACTGTATTGAGAACTAACACTTTAAATGGCGTTTGTCTTGGACCTGTAAACATGAGTATCTAAATATATTTATAAGAAAAAAAAAAAGTTTATAAGAACCATTGTACTACTCTAGAAGAAAAAAGAGCACGAAGTCAAGGAATACAAATATTTCATGATTTTGTCAATGAGACTTTCGAAAAAAGGTGTACATTAATAAAACATATGTTAAAATGAATTTATGAAACTTAAGAAACAAAAATGAGGCTAGTCGTGGCGCAGTGGCACAGTGTGACTGTAAAATCGACTGGTTGTGGGTTCGATCGGCGGAAAGTGGCGAACGGTGTGTGTTAACACTAGGTTCCCTCTGCCTACCCTGCTGCATGCGGGATATAGCGTGAAGCTGAAGAAAGAAAAATAAAGTAATAGAAAATAAACTTTTCACTATACCTTACCTATATAGTCATAGAGCGCTGAAAATCCAAGCATCGCATACCAGTTGTCGTCGACATCAAAATTGTATTTATTTGAATCCGTTTCCACTGTATTGAGAACTAACACTTTAAATGGCGTTTGTCTTGGACCTGTAAACATGAGTATCTAAATATATTTATATTTCATTAAGGACGCGACGTGTATGCGACGATCGTGAACTCGATTCCCCCATCTCGGGGACTAAATTATTTCCGTATTTATTCTCAGATGTTTAACTCAAATTTTTTTTTGCTCTGATAAGAAGACAGAACGCGGCGAAAAGTGGGAAATGGAATGTCCTAATTCTACGTGATATATGCGAGATACAGCGTGAATTAAAAAAAAAATACTTTATAATATTGAGAAGCATAATATTTTTCAACCAAATATTAATTTATTGAATTTATTTAAATATTACTTTTACTTTCAGTCGAAGTATTATTAATGTTTTAAAGAATAATGACCTTCTTTCCTCAATCTTGGGAAGTTGATTAAAATTTAAAAAAATGTTTAATAATATAGATTTTTTTTTGTTAGTATTGCCAGCTTACGTAACTACGGGCTTCCACTGGCACTATCCAATAAAGAAAATAATAATAAAAAAAATGAATACTATTCCACATAGTAAATATAAAAAAAATAAACCTCACCACTGCTATTCAAGAAAATGCCAAGCTGATTAATATAGGGTCCGGATGCTAAAATCAAAACTTTTCCAGCGACCAGTTCCTTCACTACTTTAGATTGATTTAGAAGTATGGGCAT
The DNA here is from genome assembly GCA_013403705.1 of Heliconius hermathena. NCBI lineage: Eukaryota > Metazoa > Arthropoda > Insecta > Lepidoptera > Nymphalidae > Heliconius > Heliconius hermathena. Next base: position 194,781 of record JAAIXJ010001794.1, read on the forward strand.
TATATCATTTAGAACATCTATATAGGCAGCGGCAGTGTCGTAAAATGTTGCCAAAAGAGATAAATGTGATGCCAGAGGAGTGCTACACTTCTCTGAATATTCTTTTTCAGCGATTTGAAGTTGTTTGCGATAGTTATCCGCTTGGCAGATTTGATGGAACTCGCGGAACGAACGCTGCATCATACCTTCCACCGATACTGTTGCTACTCTGAAAAAAAAACCATATGACTATTAATAAACCGGTCAAGAGCGAGTCGGATTAGACTAGGTATTAAACTGAAACTCTCGGAGGTTCCGTGTTAGTTTCATGGTTGTAGGTCAACAGAAAGTACAACTTATAAAAGTTGATAAACTTCTGTATTAAAACGAACTAAAAATGTAGATTTACAATGTTTTTGTTGTGTTTTTTGTATGTTCTCATAATTTTTTTTCTGCGCTCCAAAAGACCGATGTATTTCATTTGATATTATAATAACTTTAATTATAAAAACTCCTATAACAAATTAAATGTGAACCTGTATATTGCGTACCTATCATTAGACGGATTGAGTGAGTAATTGGGTTGCATGACGATTAAGTGACATCCAAATTTATAATAACATATGCATATGTATTTATTTATTTATTTATTTTTAGCTTCACGCTGTATCCCGCACACAGCAGGGTAGGATCATCTCCTCGAGTGGGGATCGAACCCACAACCAGACGGTTCTGCAGTCACACCTCGTGCGACTGCAGAACCGACTGGTTTGCCACCAACGCCGCCACGTCAACCGCCACGCCAACCGCTGCGCCATGACCGGCCTCAATTAACTAATCGTTTCATATAATGTAAGGAAGCGAAGGAAGAGTATAATTGAATAATATTTTTATACCTCAGCAAGCTTAATATCATCGCGTATGTCAATCTGAATTGGGAGGATAATTTGTGTGGGGTTCCCAACATCATGCCTTTTAGTGTCATTTGATCGGGCACGCTTTCCTTGCACAGTATAATCACTGTCCCGGTTGCGTCCAAGCCTGTTTAATACACGAATGACAGATAATTATACAAAAATAATCAACTTTTAAAAAAACTGTTTACAAATGTTTAAAATAAATCAGCTTCACGCTGTATCCCCTGCACAGCAGGGTAGGTAGAGTGAACCTAGTGTTAAAAACAAACACTCCTCCACACCTTCGCTACTTTCTGCCGAATTTTGGAGGCATTGTGTGTTGAGTGGCGGAACTCAACGCTGCTCTTTTGCCTGGACACCAGAGCGAAGAAATGGAAAATAAATATTCCATTGCATAAATAAATATTCCATTTTCTCGAATAGGGATCGATCGCACAACCAGTCGCGTTTGCAGTCCCATTTTGTGCCCCTGTGCCACGAATGGAATCACACATCTATTGCGTAATGTAACTGGATATGAGAAAAAGAGAGAAAGAAATGTATGGTAGGACCTGTATCTCTTGCTCCTAAAGTAATATACAGTATACCAACTAGAACACACTGCCGCAATCCTTGCCGACTATTTGGAACCAGTCCAATAATAACTTCAATTTTATTGATATTGCGGCAACACGTCCTAGCAGGCTCAAGTTCAGTTTCAAAAAGCAATACATTCACTGCTCAAATAATATTGTCTTTTGCGTACCTAAGTATATATTATGTTATATTTATAGTAATGTTGATGTTACATTTATACATTTATGCTATGCTTTCTTTTTATTTAGATATATGTGCACTGTTTGTTTACCCCAAAAAAATATACGAAACGTAACTGACCACGACTCGTCGACCGTAATATAGGTTAACGCACCTCGTCGCCCCGCTCGGCCCGCCATCTGTATGTACTCGGCCGGCGCGAGACTCCGTGATTGCAGTCCGTCGAACTTGGTGATATCATCGAACACGACGGTCCGCGCCGGCATGTTCACGCCCATTGCGAACGTTTCCGTTGCGAATAGAATTTTAACCTGTAATTAAAAACAAAATCAAATCAAATCAGTTTCACGCTGTATCCCGCACACAGCAGGGTAGGCAGAGGGAACCTAATGTTAAGACACTCCGTTTCCCACTTTTCGCCGAATTAAGGAGGTATTGCGTGCTGAGTGACGGAACCTAACGCCGCGCTTTGCCTCGACACTAGAGCGTAGAAATGAAAATATAAATGTAAATAAATATTTCACTTCCTCGAGTGGGGATCGAACCCACAACCAGTCGATTTTACAGTCACACTTTGTGCCTCTGCGCCACGACTGGTCTCACCTGTAATTCATTTTTGTAATATAATTATTTTATTTGAATTTGATGTTAATTTTAGTTATTATAATTTAAAGACGAAGGTGTCAATTAATTAAATCGTGATTGATGACTAAGCTGAATATAATATTTTGATAGTGCACATTTTCCTATTATTTTTTGGCTGCACGCTTCCTGCTTTGTTTTCTACTGCCCAATTTCAAAATATTGCATGGTGAGGGCCGTATCTCAGCGCCATCCACGGTCAATATAGAGAAATTAAAAGAAATAAATAATTAATTATCCCAATTGGGGGCTAAGCTGGAGTCAAATTTTCACTGCGTTACTATATAAAATTGAATCTAAACATTAAAACGATAGGAAAACAACTAATCTTATATCACAGTACTTACAAAACCTGTTTGGAAAAGCATTTCAACAATTTCTTTAAGAAGCGGCAATATACCACTGTGATGTAACACCTATACCATTTTCTAAGACACGCTGTAACCTGATTACCTGAAAATTTAAAAGCAAATGATTAAAAACTCTTTTACTAGATAATCTACAATAGAAAAATTGTTAAGCTAAGCAAATTTTATACAGCAACAGTAACCATATGACATACTTGAGGTAATTTTCTGTCCGGTTCCTTAAGACGCTGGAGACATTTTGAAAAGAATAATCTTATATGGCTTTTCTCCTTTGCAGTTGTTAAATCTACTGACATTAAGTTTTCTGCATTTTGATCACATCTAAAAAAGGAATAAATAGTGTTTACAAAATCAGTTACAGTTCGCGAGGTCTAAGCTAAACTTTGAACATGTGTGTTCATATATAGTGTAGGTGTGACGTCATTTACTTTGCCTAAATAGGTTTATACTGCTTTTTGATAACCGGCGTTCACTGGTACTTAGTAGCGTTACATATTTAATTTCTGATATTTTTTTTCCGTTTGATATACTAAAAGTAAAAAACAAAGTTAGCACTTAATATATTTTTATGTTAGATGTTCTTGTATTGATTTCTAATGATAAACTTTATATATTTTTTATCGGCTCTACATTTATAATCACTCACTCATACAAGTGCGAAGCTCAGCTTAAGCCTCGCGAACTGTAATAATATGTAAACACATGTAATGTAAATATAATGATTTACAAAAAAAAACGTGGCGCAGGGGCACAGTTCAGTAGGTTCCCTCTGCCTACCCTGCTGTGTGCGGGATACATTGTGAAGCTGATTTATTTATTTATGATTTAATTACATGCCTGTTTCGTGATAGAGTGATTCGAAAATTGTTTACCACCTGTAATTTTGTGTTTTTTTTAAATAAAAATACATATATTTTCTCAAATAACTCTTATTACATTAATTAAATACAATTATATATCAGTAACATTTTCTTCTATTCTTTTCATTAAGGATTTAAAATTAATTTTAACATGGGACAGGATGGTTTATTAGCAATAGCTATATTTCAGTATACATCTCCATTACATCTTTAATTATTTACCTACCTTTGGGTCCGAAATTCTTTTTGTGATCATTTTCTCTGGCCTTTTTAGCAGCCACGGCCTCATTGTATCCTCGCAATAAAAAGTTTCCTTCTTGATCAACCACTAGGAACCTTTCATTTTTAGATTTACCACCAGACCCTAAGAATTTGATAGAAACATATTTAATAATTCTTATTTCAAAGACATGCTGAGGCCATTGTGGCGAAGTTATAGCATCTCACCATAAGCGTGATGGATGTGGAATCTCGCTCTTCGGGGGAATGATTATTATAGTTAAAATATTTTCATCTCTTTATTTCCGCTCTGATAGACAAAGCGCGGCGTTGAGGAAAGAGCGGAATGGAAATGTCTTAATGAGACCGGAGTGTCTTAATACTAGGTTCCGGGGTTCCCTCCGTCTACCCTTCTATGTGTCCAGCATCTGGCTGCAACACCAAAGTTTAGAGCTCGAGCCCCACTCAGAGTAAAAAATGTTTTCATTTCTCTGTTTTGGTAGACAAAGAGCGACGTCAAGTACAACTACTCAATAATCATTGTCTCATATTTGGGTAATCTACTTTGTTATATGTAAAATAAAAAATGTGAAGCTAAAAACAAAATATATATTTGGTCAGATCATATATAGTAAAATTTGTGTTTTGTTCGTTGATGTTTACATTATTCAAACCAACCAACCAATCAATTTCTTTTATTCATTACAATATGAAAAAACTAAATTTTATTGTATCAACAACAAACTTTACACCAACCTGTATATAAATAGTGACACAATGGCACAGGTCGCTTAGGTGTAGACACTACGTACACTTTACGTTTCTTAGTGCGCCCCACCCAGTCGGCGAACTGCAGCGTGTTGGGTACAGTCGCGCTCAACATCACTATACTGACGTGAGCCGGTAATAATATTAAGACTTCCTCCCATACATAACCACGCTGAAATGGGGGGAAAAATTAAAATAATCTATTTCCATTGACAAAATGTATCGAGTTACCGTATATATTATATATTTTCGCACAAACGAAATGTATTTACAATCAAACGTAAACATATTCCTTAATAATAATAAAACCTTTTAAAAAAAATATTAATTAAGTATATGTTTTTAAGTAAAACTCTATTTAAATGTAATTAGATATGAACTTACACCAATTCTTTAAAAAAAAAAGACAATTTATATGTCAAGTTATTCTTATTGAGTATAGTACCATCGACGAGTCATGCAAGTTCTGAAGTTAGCTGTAGATGGCACACTTGATTTAGGATTTCTCTTACATATAATTATTTTCTTTCAATGTGAACAATGCTTAAAAGTTCAAAAAGCCTTACTACAAAGCGGCCACGACTCGTCAAACATACTGTACATGGTCAAGATATAAATACATGATCACAGGATTTCGTATAATAATAATAATTACCTCAGCATTATTAATATAATGGACTTCATCAAATATAACAAATTCCAAATCTCTAGTAACATCAGACCCACAATACAGCATGGACCGTAAGATTTCAGTGGTCATTACTAAACAGGAGGCTGTGGCGTTTATTTGTAGATCACCAGTCAAAAGACCAACTTCGCCAAATGTCTTGTTGAAATCGTTGTACTTTTGATTTGATAATGCCTTGATAGGTGATGTGTATATGGCTCTGAAATTAAATAATACACTAAATATTATAATACAAACGCTTTAGTACACTACTATAGGTGGTTGATGTGCTATTTTAATATAGCTCGTACTAGAGAGGATAGAATAACCATAAAATAGAATAACCATAAATAAAAAAAAATAAATAGAGAATCGACTGGTTGTGGGTTCAATCCTTACTTGAGGACATAAAATATGTATTTACATTTATAATTTCATTTCTTCGCTCTGATGTCGAGGCAAAGCGCGGAACGGAGCAAAGGAACAGTGTTTTAACACTAGGTTCCCTCTGCCTACCCTGCTGTGGTGGGATACAGCGTGAACTATTAGGTTAGTTAGTAGTTAGTAGCTGATTTATTTATTTGTTATTCATTTTTGATACTATTTGTTCATGAATTATTTAAAATATAAGCGGACTTTATCAGAAAAAGATACGAAAAGAATTGGGGGAACTGGTGCACCCTGATCATCGACGAATTTTAGGAGCTTACATATGAGTCGGTAGTGATCTTCCGAGCTAAGACCATCAAGAGCCCCATACACGACAGCATATCACACGCAGCCGTCGCTTTAACAATAACCACAAAAAGATGAATTTCTACAGCGACGCCGAGGAAGACGCTATCGGCACGTTCTTGCGCATGGCAAATGAAGATTCCGTGGGCTATGGGCTATTTCCAACAAAGGTAAAGAGGCAATAAGGATACTACGAAACCAGCTAAATAAACCACAATCAACATGATCGACGACCAATCCGAATATTGACATAAAGGTGCTCAGGATATTTAAACTCAGGAAAGAAACAATATCATGAGGGGAAGCTAATTAGTAAATTGTATCGATAGACCTGTAGTGTTGATGGTGAATAATAAAAGTCTACCCACGTTAGAACTGAATACACGTAGTATTAAATATGTTTGTTTTTATCAGCTTTTTGCGGTATCCCGCACACAGTAGTAGTAAAATAAATAATCACCTTGTACAGTTTCTTCTAGACATTGCAATGGCATACTCGGCAACAACGGTTTTCCCGGCTGAAGTATGTGCTGCGACAAAAACATGATGACCTTCTTCTAATTTTAATATAGCCTATAATAATAAGGACAATGTTTATATTTAAAATGTGTTTTATTTTGGTAATTAAACATATTGTTATTTATTAAAAAAAAACAAATTATATGAATAACTTTTTTTTAAATATTTTTTTGCCTTTTTTAATGTTTCTATAACTGAATTTATCGGTTGGCCATTATATAGCGGACTTTAAAAACAGAAAAATAAAAGAAATACTTATTTACAAAATATTGAAATATTAGAATAGAAAAAAATGAATTAAGGCTGCTGTGAAGTGTTTTAAGTGCGACGGCACAACCGTTCGGTACCGGTTCGATTCACTCTCGAGGGAATAAAATATTTTAATTTTCTGGGTTTGATAACTCAAAAATTCAGCAGAAAGTGGGGAAAATTGGGGAGTAAGGGTATTGTCTTCATGGGGAAAAGATTGTCTTAACATTCTCCTATTTCCCAAGGTAGTCATAGTGAACCACACTAGGAACACCACACATTATTCCACACTTAGGAAAGAAAAATACTTATTTAGAAAACATATATGTATATAAACGTAGCGGGATTTTACCCCACACCTGTTGGAAACCATTCAAGCGCTCTGACCGCTAAGCTATACATTTTCTAAATAAGTTTTTTTATATGTTTTTTTAATAAAATATTTCTCTTTCCTAAGTGTGAAATAAATAACAGTTAAAAATGTTAAAAATATTTATTCTCTCTTGCAAGACGATTACTCTTAGCAATTATCTTTGGGTAGCCGAAATTTGTAAAAATCCCTTCAAAGATGCAAACAACATAAATAAATGCTTGATGAGAATGCATGGTTAAGGTCAAATTTTTATATGTTTTCTAAATAAGAATATTCTCATATATATTAATATGGAATACTTACTTGTTTTTGAAAATTATCCAATTCAAATGGAAATTCATGTGCCATATCTTTTATTTGCTCTCTAAAATTAGGCACAGGCAATGAAACATCAATCATTTCAGCCCACTCCGTAGATGTCACACCAAGTTTAACATTAGAATTTGTAATATTTAACACTGGTATCTCCGGCAGTTCCACGGGAGGTCTTATTACGGTGCTTTCTAAGAAATTATCTTCAGGACTTTCAGATTCGCTTTCCACATGTAATTCTACTTTTTTAGGTTGTGATTTTTTAGGCTGTTGTATATCAGAATCTTCTTGCCAGAGACCTTAAAATTATGAAAATACATCATATTTTTATTTCAGTTTCACTTTGCAAACCATATTCATCAGGGTAGGCAAATAAGTCACTCTGTTCTCCACTTGCTGCAAACTTTCAAGCATTGAGGGACGGAAAGTCATGTTTTGTCTTGTTACCAGGGCAAAAAAATTAAAATATTAAAAAGCTCATTCTGCCAAGTAGAAATCAAACCCACTACTGTGGTAGTGGGTTTGTTTACAATCACACTAGTCACACCACTATGTGACAATTGCCTCAATTAATATTAACATATTAAAGACTCACCAACTAAATGAGCATTAGTTTCTACTACTTCCTCTAAATTAATAATAACTTGCAGATCAATTTCTTCAATTTTTTCTTCTTGTATTTCATTTTTGTTGACTTCATCTTGTAAAGTAATCCCATCACTTGCAAATACAACACTTTGCTCTGACCCTGGTGGTGTTGTCAATAGCTCTGCAAGTTTTCAAAAAATATATGTTTAAATTTAAAATTCATTATAAAATATTAAATAATGTTGTGATTATTAAATAAAATATCTGATATATAAAAAAATGTAAGTTAGACTATGATGATTGAGGCAATTTATTTGTAGAAGACTTTAATGGCGGCACTAGTAGAATTATTTATAATTTGAGGTTGGTAGAGAGTAACTGCTTTAATTAAAGATAGTACCTTCACCCAAAAATTTTCCTGGTTCATCATCTTCCAAATTTATTGTTATCTCCTTAGTTTGAGCTGCTTCATCAAGCATTTTTTGAAGTTCTTCTTCGAAACCAGCAGGAAGAAATGGATTTTGAGTGGTGCTGCCTCTAGTAGCAAGACTGGGTGGCAATGGTGCTCTTGACATTGAAAGACTTTCATCTTCATCCTCTACTGGTATGTTTATTTCCTCTAGATCAACTATTTCTCCTGTTATGGGATCCCGAACTACCTTTATATAAAAAGTATTTAATTCTTTAGTTTTACTGTAACGTCTATTGGATAAGTCGGATATGGTGGTGAAATGGTTTACATTTTAGTAATGAAATAAAGTAATAAGTATTTTATTTCCTTCAGTGGGGATAGAAGCCACAACCAGTTGCATTTACAGTCACATTTTGTGCCCCTTCACCACAAGCGGCTTTAAAAAATTAATATAATCAATGTTATTATTATGAGATTAGTTCTTATCTAAGTATGTGTGAAGTTTAACAGATAAATGATATAAACAACAGTAAGTAGTGACCATTATAATTAATTTATACAGTTTATTTTTTCTTGCCATTGATATTTAAGTTTTATAGGAAGACATGTTACTAAAAAATAAGGATCAAATATGAAAATTTCATTTATATCTTATGTTATTTTAAGCGTGAAGTTGTATTTTATGATTGTTTACATTTATTTTAATAATTTTATTCATAAATGTATTTTCTAAGAGCTTACTTCAAGTGTAGTGTCAAGATTTAATTCATCATCGTCAATTTTGAACAAGGAATCAATGTCGATAGTTCTATGCCAATGAGTCTGTGATCTCTCCCATTTGTGAATCGACAATCGTTCTGGTTCTATGATATATTCTTTAAGCTTTTCTCCGAGATCTTCGAATATTGGTGGTGCCTAAAAACCATATGTTAGTTAAATATATTCAAACAGAATTAGCCGGAGGATTACAATGCCCGGGATGTAAGAAATGTCATATCATCAAATACTACCTTAAAGTCACTGAAGGAGTCATCTTCAGTTTCAAGTGACATTTTAAATATGTAAAACCATGTATATTTTAATAAGCAATTTCTATTCGGGTAGGTTAAATGATTAATTATCACAATGTTTATTTTCAATTTTGACAGTGACGTATTACACCTGGACTTGACAAATGACAATGAAATTATCCCTAGATAATAGATATTCATAGTTGCTTAGCAAGAAAACATCGATGTTTGACATTGATGTCAAGTCCTTGGTAACATGAATAACAATCGATTTCAATTAATGGTCAGTTATGATTAACAAAGGTTTATAAAGGTAACCAAAACTAGACTTCACTATTAACCGATGATGCTGACCCCATCACTAAAGTGAACGACCCTAAGTATGTAGGTAGGGCTACACACAATCGCAGCTACATACGCTACACACACCGTTCCCGCCGGTGGAGACGAGGTCCCAGTTTTTCTGTGACCCAATCGCGCCTCGGCGCGAGAGGTGCCCGCAATTAAATATCCAAAAGGGAATCAAGAGTCCTACCCAGTAAGGCCCTAGCTCGGACCGAGCGAAGCAAAGTCCTCCACTACAAACAGTGTACGCAAGTCGCGGTCCGAGTCTCAAAGGAGACGCACTTGCGACACTGTGTTCTCATTTGTTGGTGCCTTGCACGGTAACCAAGACAAGGTCAGAGCTCTTTTAGCTCGGCCTCCCAAAGCCCGGTGAAGCTGTAGAAGCCAGTAGGGCCAACACCATACTGCTCATCCTAATAAGGATAAGGATAGACTTCACTAGAAGTACTGAAGTAGTGATTTTGCTGTATTGCTGCCAATTCAAAAAATTAAGACTTTTCAAAACAAAGTTTTTAATGATAATTTAAGATTAGTCACTTACTAATCAAATTAGTTTCAGGAGATTAGAATAATAGTCAGTTAATGTAAACCTCTCAAAAATATTCGTATTTGGAAATATTGATGATTATATGGTATCGATTTTAGCATCGATATCAACGTCGATGTTTTTAACGTCGAAAATTCCTGCGAATGACAGCTGACGATAATAGGAAATTGGTGGTATTTCTGTTGCAATCATCAAATTGTCACCAGTTGTTTTAAAACAAAAAAACTGGTTGTTTATAAAGTTCGTTTACGAAAGATAATTTTATGTGATAATGTCATAAGAAAACATTGATGACAAGTAGTATACTTTTATGAAATGAAGCAAATTTAAAATTCAATTTTTTTTAGATAAATTAAGATTTATTAGCACGCATAAGTCCAAATATTTTTATACTTTAATGAATCAGATTAATTACAAGTAACAATGAATGGATAGATCGTCACTCAAAAATCCAATGCTTTGACCGGTCATGTTTCTCTATCGCTAGTTCCGAGTTCTCGCTTGCACGCTCGGCTGAGGCGGAACGTGACATTGAGTCATGCTTTTTTGTGCATGCCGCTGGCGTTCGTCTATTTATAAAACGTTATTACGTCAAAAAATCTAAATAAGAGAAAGTATGTAGATAAGCTCAATAAATAAGGCCTTTTTGTACATCATTCATTTATTATTTTTCAAAAAATAATTTTATTTAAGAAGTTAGATAAGTTTTGGTTACGCAATTGTATTGGTGTTATTTAAGCTCGTATTTATAATTCGCTCTAACTGTAAGATCGATCTTGAGATGCCGCTTTCATTCCTATATTACAATTTATGAATGAAATCTCAAGATTGATCTTAGAGTTGAGAGTGATTCATAAATTCGGGCAGTAGTTTGTAAAAAGAAGGAAGAGAATATTTTGAATTAGTACTAGAATTTAACTTTTGTTTTTTCTTATATTAATTTTGTAAAAAATGCCAATCGCTCATTAGAACATCAAAGACCAACCTTACTTTGCGTTAGTGAATTTTTATGTCATTAGAATTGACATTTTCCTAAATTTAGCTAGCTATAGTAGCTTTCCTATGTTTAGCTATAAGAATTCTTATAATTATTATATATTAATATTTAATTTGTATCAATTACTACAGTTATTGATGTGAAGGCGATGACGGAAAATGGGTGCCTGGCGTATTGTATCCGAAACCATGGTGTGTAAAGTCCATACATTGTTTCAGTGCGCCATGCTGGCATTAAACATTTTAAATATAGATTAAAAATCATTATTTTCCAATAAACAGAGTAACTATTAAAATATTATTCTTTACAAATTTAAATAATATATTATAGAAAATATTTGTAAACTTTCGTAGAAAGTATTTTTAGGCAAACATATTTATTTTTGCCATTTGTAAGAGAAATTGTTTTTAATGTTGTTAAACCAAACGATACAATTATGCGGTCGTTGATTCCTACTTATAAGTTTAAAAAATAATATTTAATATTTAATTTTAAGCCATTTGCTTCTTAAGCTACTATTCTTTACTTAGATTGATACTAGAATTACCTACTTAACATAAGGAAAATTAAAAATATATATTATATATAAGAAGAAGGGGCTTCAGTTGAATCGCTCATTGTAATAATTAAAAAATAACCTTGAATGACGACAATGTATTTTGTATTATATCAATGTAAAATGATAAATATTGTGGATTTTCCACATTATATA
>JAAIXJ010001795.1:0-25942 GCA_013403705.1 Heliconius hermathena
TATATATATATATATATATATATATATATATATATATATATATATATATATATATATATATATATATATATATATATATATATATATATATATATATATATATATATATATATATATATATATATATATATATATATATATATATATATATATATATATATATATATATATATATATATATATATATATATATATATATATATATATATATATATATATATATATATATATATATATATATATATATATATATATATATATATATATATATATATATATATATATATATATATATATATATATATATATATATATATATATATATATATATATATATATATATATATATATATATATATATATATATATATATATATATATATATATATATATATATATATATATATATATATATATATATATATATATATATATATATATATATATATATATATATATATATATATATATATATATATATATATATATATATATATATATATATATATATATATATATATATATATATATATATATATATATATATATATATATATATATATATATATATATATATATATATATATATATATATATATATATATATATATATATATATATATATATATATATATATATATATATATATATATATATATATATATATATATATATATATATATATATATNAATTTCGACGTAGCTTGGCGAGAACGTATGGCTTAGTGGTCAGAGCGCCTGGTCGGTTTCCAGGAGGCGCGGATTCGAGTCCCGCTACGTACAAATTTTTATACGTTTTCTAAATAAGTATTTTTCTTTCCTAAGTGTAGAATAACACTTTAAAAATGTTTAAAAAGAGGGTAGATGTTGGTGAAAAAGATGATAAAAGCAGTGGAATTGTGTCAATCGGGGCTAGCTGCTTGTAGGCAACGCCCGTTATTGGAAGGAAACTAGTGTGAAGTATTGTTATTAGTTGATACATATCGCTTATTGCAATTACATAGTATCTCTTTCCAAATAGTTTAGAAACATATAGACGATATGTGTTTATATAGTGTTTTTTTAAAAACGTTTACCGCTTCCGATTTCTAACAACAAAATATATACTATACTAACATTATTATTGAATATACAATTCACTTACATAAGTATAGTAAAGACCGATCGTATCAATCAGTACTTTGGCATCGAAATAGAATTTATCGGGCCTTCGGAAAACAACATTGCAAATTGGAATTGGAAACAGCTACAGTATTTTATCATGTATTATGCATCTGTACTCTTTTAATTTTTCTAACAATACGGCATGGCTACGTCATTAGATTCATTTAAGTTTTCTAAAAATTGAATAAATACCTATGTATATGTACCAGGAATACCTATGTATATGTATTTAAATAATTATAATCAATTATCATATATTATGTTTTATGCTTGCCTGTTGTATTATCTCGTAGAACACGTCGAAAGTTGCTACAAAATTAAAACACTGACTATTGACATTTTCAACGAAACGTTACAATTTCCATATTGCATAATCGAAGAGCCGAACGTTTTCATTAATCGTGGAAACAGCCTCGGTTTCGGCATTGACATTGAAACGGGGCAAGGTCGCACGCGAAGCTATTTCGACCCGAATTGATCAGAACATGCCACCCTTGCGTAACCCAAATATTATGAGCACGGAAGTAGTTCAAATTTTCAAGGAAATCCTTACATGATACAAACAAATTGTCAAATTTATTCGTAATAGAACTTGGACTCGCGCTTTTTCGTGACTAGAAGTAACTTTCTTTTGGGTAATCGAACTTTCTGTATTATTGAGGTCATAATATCTGTCGTTACAACGATAGCAAAAAGTTTAAATACTGAAACACTACGCCATTTTGTATAATATTATGCTACTTGCTACGAAGCACAGAAAAGATATTTTAAAAGAGATACAGTACGCATTTATTCTAATGAAAGTGACCTAGATTTTCCAGTTTCAAATAGCGAGTAAAAAGGCTTTTCAAAATTTTCAAAACCTTTCAGTAAAAAGCCTTTAGCTTTTTTCTAAATATCTGAGATTAATTTTAGATGATTTTAATTTTAAAATTAGTATACCTACCTGTTTAACCACAATTTGTCGTGGCTTGTTAGCACAGCTTATTAGACCGGAGTACGTTACGAGTTAGGCTTACAAAATTTTATTTACTTTAATATATTATGTATAGGTACGTATTACAAGACGATTTTCCCTGTACAAAACTTCTTATAGTAATGTAACATCAATGATTTCATGTGTACATTTATAACATAAACATGACTCCAGTCGTGGCTGGGGCAAAAGCGTGTGACTGTAGACACGACAGGTTGTGGGTTCGATTCCTACCCGAGGATATGAAATATTTAATATTTTCATTTCTTCCTGTTGATGCAAAGTGCGGCGTAGACTTCCGCCTCTCAACACGCAATGCCTCTAGAATTCGGCGAATAGTGGGAAGCGGAGTGTGTTAACATTAGATTCCCTCGCCTACCCTGTTACATGCGGGATACAGCGTGAAGCTTTGTAATACCTATTAACTTTAGCTACACTACTACTTTTTATAAATGACATGATTTTACAAAATTGCATTAATAGGTGCATAATATTTGAAACTAGCCAAGAAACAATATTTTATGTGTGGTAAGAAAAAAAATGATATTAAATGCTTTTTAAAGCGGATACCAACTAAAAGAACAAAGGTTTTGTTTTCGTGTGCATTTTAATTGTTCTCTGGTATTTCCTATAATCAATTTCAACGAATTACACTTTGGAATGTTACTACTTTAATGAAGTAAATAGGTTCAAATTAGATTGAACTGAAACTGTAAGCAAGTTATATAAAATAACATTTTTATTTGTAATATAAAATATACGTTTTAGTAACAAAAATAAGTTGTAACAAGTATATAAGAATTTCGTCGTAGCCCGATGAGGATGAGAAATAATAAATTATGTAATTTTTCTGTCCTGCTTTTGGCGAAAGAATCCCGTTTTTGTTACTTAAAATGTTCAATAATCCCGCTTTTGAGCGAGAGGAAATCTGGCAACGCTGAAGACTATAAATTATATACATCATTTTAATCGTTACCTCCCGCACTTTTGTGTCATGTGTCATACACAATATAGACCACAGGGATGATTCAATCTGAGACAGATTAAAGCTAGTAGTGAAATAATAGAGAAAGAAAAATAATTCTAACATCTTTTTTGATACGGCATACGAGTATACTAAACAAAAATATATTTTCAAACGCTAAATATCGTTAAAACAAGGCCGTGAGCCGGTGTCACTGCCAAGGTCTTCCAGAAGCTTCCCACGGGTGACTTTTTTTATTTCATCTCTTTTCCGAACATCTGACAGACTGAGTTAAAAATGTATATGCCAGTTTCAGAACTAGCTTTATTTAAATATTGTATTTGGATTATTGTGCAAATAATATAATAAGAACATAAAGAAATAATATTTCTTAAACAGTTTAATTAATTATACAATTACTTAAAAAAAAATTTCAGAATGAATGTATCCTAATGAAATAAAACATAATAAAAATGTAAAAAAATATATTATCTATATTTTACTATATAGGTAGGTATAAATGAAAATCACCAGCAAAATTAGACTTCTTCCTAAAAAAATATCATTCACACAATTATCCAAGTGTATTTACCCGATTGCAAAGGAAGGGGTATGTTTCTTCAAATTCCTCTTAGTAGTCCTAGTGTTCTCAGATAGGTGAAGTTAAAAAAATCAAACATGACGGCTGTCCGATGCCATTGTACTTAGTGAAAAGAAAAATTCCGAATAGTGCATTATGGGTATCAAATTAAAGGGCTAAACCCAGGGATTTCAAAAGGGCCTATTATGATTATCAGTGCCGTAATACAAATAAAAAAATAATTATCAGACACAAAGAACCCAAGTCCATAAAATTAAAATTAAAAAAACAAGCTCAATAGTTCATTACGATTAACAGTCGAGACTTATTCTTCAATCAATTAAATAAGCACAAGGGGTTTATATGGGCCCCGACTGCTAATTCTAATGAACTATTTAGCTGCTGGCTGAGCTGCCTAGTTTCTTCTTTTCAGTTTTATGCAGTTGGATTTTGTTTTTAGAATTATAGCATTTTTTTTTTATTTAAAAAAAGATTTTTTTCACAAAGAAAGAACTGTTGGCTTTAAATAATAAAAATAAAAGAAAATTATAATAAAAAACTCTATAATATTAATTTTTTTAAAGGATTAAATTATGGATAAAACTTAAAAATATTAAGTATTTAATGTAACATTGTATATTTTACTTTAATATGCAAATTCAAAATATATATATATTAAAGAACATAAACATAATTGAATATAAAACACGTTAGCTTCGATTCCTTTAATTGCATCTAACTTTCCTCAAAACCATAAATGAGTAATTTTTCTGTGGTTGGGTTATTCACTTATTTCATAAATTTCACAAATAATTGAAACCTACATATTCACATTTTGTATGTTTTTTTATTTCACTCTTCTTTAATTATCTATTGAGTAAAGTCCTTTACCTTATGATCTAGATCTAGATTAGGGTAATAAAAACAAATATGAAACTACTCGCGAGTTGATATCGAACTTACAACTAACTATCTCGTGTTCAAGGAGGTATATGCAAAAGCTTCCGAACGGTGCGGTTTCTATATGCGTAACTTAAATAGATACATATGTATAACCTTATATCTAAATATGTACACAATTTTAAATAAAAAATAAAACATTTTTAGAAAGTGCTACGGAGGAACTTGCAGCGTTGAGTTCTACCACTCAACTCGTAATGCTTCTAGAATTCGGCAGAAAGTGGGGAATGGAGTGTCTTAACACTAGGGTCCCTCTGCTTACCCTGCTGTGTGCGGGATACAGCGTGAAGCTGAAGCTACGGAGGAAAAACTAATTCAGAAAAACTAATTCAGCAATACTATAATAAAACAGAAAAAAATGTAAATTGTCATATAAACATTAACATCTGGAATTTCTGATGAATAACTACGACAGTCCAACAAACCTTTAAGAAATAATGAAATGCCGCCTTAGTAAAAGATGTTTAGCGTGATAAGCATATAAAAAAATCTGGAATATCTGATGAAGAACTTGGCATACGTGGTATTTATATGACCTAGCTGAATTATTAAATTTCAGCTAAATTATAAAATTATTTTTGAGATTTATTTTATATTCGCGCTGCCGTAATATATAACATACCTAGTGTTGAGTTGCAAATCATGCATAATTTGCAACTGCAACAACTGCATGATTGTGATTGACTCGAATTTGACCGGAAAGTGGAGAACAAAGTGTCTTGGCCCTATGTTCTCTTTACTTACTTCCTGCAAGTTTACGCAAACGAAGTTGCAGACCGCTAGTAATTCATGTAGCTTGCTGTATTATAATACATTCGCTGCTCAAACTTCTTAAAGACCATGTCAGTCTTATCGATAGCGTGACACGACAACCGTGTTAATGTGTTCAGTTACGGGATCAAATTCTAATAATCTGATGTTTGGTATGAATATGAATATATTATGTACACAGTAAAATATTTTGTTACAGACATAGAACATATATCTATTTTTTAATTATCTATATTCTTTAATATATACTAATATTTTCCTAAGTAGTTAATTTTAATCAAAATTATGGTAAATATTTTGTATATCCATGCTCTCATCCAATTGATGGTTTCGACTGTGAATTCCAGTAAAACGAATGTTACAAATTTTGAAATTTTATATTGTTACACTAGGCTGGATAATTGTTGCTTGTTAGTCATCATATAGCCATTGTCTTTTATTGAGCGGGAGAACGGAGTGATCTTTCAATAAATATAGAACATTTTTGACATTTTTAAAGTGTTATGCCACACTTATGAAAGAAAAATACTTATTTAGAAAACGTATAAAAAATTATTAAAAAAATATAAAATATTGTCCCCCTACGCTAAAAAAATAACATGCAACATTATACGAGAACTACCTTATAAAATATACAAATTTGATGTAATTTGGTTACCATTTCAGCTTCGCCATGTATCCCGCAGCAGTCGATAGCCGGGTAGGCAGAAGGAGTCCAGTGTTGAGACGGAGTGTCCCCACTGTGTACCGAATTCTGGAGGCACTGCGCTTTGAGTGCCGGAATTCAACGCCGCGCTTTGCTTCGACACCGAAGCGAAGAAAGGAAAATATTAAATATCCATTCCCTGAGTGGGAATCGAACCCACAACCTGTCGCGTTTACAGTCACACATTAGTGCTCGTGCGCCACGACAGGCCATACATAATACACCTACTTTTTAATAAACAACAAAATATTTAAATGTCAAAATATATGAATCTACTGTAGCCACGACGTTATTGATGACTTCCACTGCGGCAATGTTATATAAGTGCGAGACCTAGTTCCCGAAAGCTTATGTACGTACCTGTATGTACGTATATAGTACTGAAAAAAGTTCATGGTCTCGACAACGTTATGAATTTAACATGAAAAATAATATCACATTTCTTCCGAGCACGAATAAATAAATATGAGTTACATGCCTAATAATTGTTAGACAAATAAAGATTGCGTTTTAGTTTGATATTATTTAAATAGCATAAATAAAAAAATACATATGGTCACATTTTTATACGTATTTTTATAAGTATTTTTCTTTCCTAAGTGTGGAATAACACTTTAAAAATGTTAAAAAAGCTTTAAAATGCTTGAATTTCATACGTCGTTTTATAAGATAATTTATTTCTGAGATAATTTCTAAGAGACATTGTTGTTTTTGTTTTTACTACCAAAAATATAAATAAGAACATATCTAAGTTTTAAATTAAAGAATATACAAAAGATGGAAGGTTAATTTTCGTAGCTAATAAGCTACGAAAATGGCTATAATAATAGCTACGAAATGCACCTTTCTAAAATACTTTATCTTTAATATATTATATGAAATAAACAACGAAATTTAGAAACTTTTCCTGTAAAATTAAGTATATAAGCCTACAAGATTTTTCTATCAATCTATGAAATTAAAAATAATATCCAAGACCATCTAGTTTCTTAATTCAAATTAAACTGTTTTAGAAAACGTCTATACATTTTAACGTAGCAAAATATTATTTTTTATACGTTTATTAAGTATTTTCTTTCCTAAGTGAAACACTTAAAAAAAGTAAAAATGCTTAAATTAATCACTCAGACATCCAATTATTATGTAATCGTATATTATTTTACGCGTTAAATACTTTTTAAATAGGTACTAATATTTTAATAGCGATATAATTTATATGACATTAATTAATCTGGTTAAGCTGGTTAAGAACAAAATCCTCATTTCTATACAAAATATTTTAAAACATCTTAAAAGGTCAATATTGTGTAACGTAAAACATTACATGGCTTCCTTCATCCCTTACTCGAGTCAAGTTGAACGAAAGCCACGCAACTCAATGTCAAGGACTTGAGGACGTTGGCTTTAAGGCTTCGTAGTAATCAATCTACACAATAAATACTATAGTTTCTCTATAATTTTTTAGTTTTAAATTGTTTTAGTTTTTATTATTTATAAATAATTAATATTTATTTATATAATAATATATTTATTTACATAACGATTATCAAAACCACCATTTTTGTAACCGTCATACGTATTTGACGCAACGAAGACGCCAAAAAGTGAGGTACGGACCTCACTTTGCATCCTCAACTGAACGGATTCCGGAATATTATTTCTATATTTTCAAAATAATTTTGTTTATTTTTATTATTTATTTTCCTTATTTTAATCATTTAAATTATAACTTGAAACAAACATATATATGTAGGTACTGCAAACGAAAGTGGAAAAAATAAACTTGACATTGGCCAAGCCAATATTAACCAAGTTCTATCGTAATACTCTTGGAGTTCATCCAGATTCGAAAAAGAATCAGCAACGTACTAATTTTATACTGTAACCGTGATTACATGATAAGGTCAAGATAGGAATTTTTAACGTTATAATCAACGTTTTCATATAATATATTTTCAATTTTAAAAAATCTCAACACAAGATAACTTTTATACGTTATATTTTTGTAATTAATTATTTAGTTTAATAAATTCCTAAGACTATAGATAAAACAATTGGAAAGTGTCAGGTCTACGATGGCCAGACGATGAGCATCTCAGCAAGGCCAAGGTTGAAAGCGGTAGGGCTGCGGAGCGGGCGCGGGGTGCGCTGGGCTTAATGTTCCGCGCTCTCCCGCTCCGACCATTCTACACCACGCAGTCGACTCTAACGGTTGTACTAGTCAAAGGTAAGCGGTAGACACTTAAGATTATTTTCTACCGCCCGATCCCCTTCTTCAATGGTCTTTGTCGGTCGACACCATTTCAAAAGTTTAGATAAAATTATATCATTTACTTAGTGACAATTTAAACCATATCAAGATGTGCAACGATAAGTTTAAGTGCGCTGTTTCTGATATCAGAATATTTTACGGTAAGAAGTTGGCCCATTTAAATATAACCCGCGAAAGCAAACGGTGGTACTGGCCGGGGGTAGACTTCCCTCCGAAAAGTTTTGAAGCGGTTCCCGAAGGGCGGGAAGCGTGAGCCGCGTGCGTGCGTACCGGGCATCGATCGGGCCACCCCTCGCCGTCGCCGCTCCCTGCACAGGCATATTCATTTGGACAAAATATCATTCCATCATTGCATTTAGCATTCTCCGTTCATTTTATTTAGTTGCAGTAGTATTTTTGTGATATAGTGCATGCTTTAGCGGCTAGTAGTTTTATAAATTTGTGAAAATGGGTGGTTGTGCTACGAAAGAAAATAAGGAAAACAAACCGGCAGATGAAGCCGACGGGTGCGTATTATAGACCGGCATATATTTTCTAATTTCGCTCTTTACATTTTTATGACTAGTGTAAAGTATTATTTAATGCAATTTAATGAAAATATATATTTTCCAAGTCAATTGCAAATTACCCACTAAAATATTTTAACTCTAGTAATATCACATGTTAAAGTAACTGAGGAGATTGTGTTTTAAATGTGAATTTATTAATTTATATATTAAATTAATCATAGTTAGTCATTAATATTATTTATATGTAAAAATATTTTAAATTAAAATTAAAAAACTATTTTGGTATTATCTTGTGCAATCGTATTAATTATTTATGCAGTCTTTTTATAGAAAAAATAAGTTTAGCTTATTACATTGAGACTCGTCTTGATGAGTAAAAAAGTAATTTGGATATATAAAATGAAAAGTTTAAATTTGCAATTGATAATTTTGCTTGCATCAAATAGACATCATATTTGCATACTAGAGTTACATATATGAATAATGTGAAATCATCATCTGATACGACATGCATTAGACACAGCTTTAATTTGACGATGCCTTGTAACGACAATCAGTGTCGTCTGTCTTGAAGAATTGAATGCATTTTAGTAATAAGAAACTTGCGATAACATTCATACTTTGTAAGCAATTTGCGAGTGGGAGGCGATGGCTGCGCACTTTTCAGGAACACAAATGCGCAGTGAGCTGACAAATCTACTCGACTTGCGCACGGCCAAGGCGACCTCTAGGAAAATTACGTAATTCTACTAAATTCAAGTGACTTGGGTGTGTTCGAACAACAATTCTAAACTCGGCAGTTCCCCTGAAACCATCACCTAGATATTAGATCCTCTCATCGCCCCTAGTATTAGTAATATCACTTCACCATGAATAATTATAAAATGAAAATTACAATTCCCATAATGGTTTGCGGTGGTGCCGTACTCGCGTTTTACCTCATCAGACGGTTTGTAATATTCTGAAAAGTTTTTATTTGTTTTTATTATTTTAATTTTTTTTTCTTGTATATAATTCATAAAGATTTTTTTTATATGGTATATCGTACGGATTTACTACACTGAATCCCGTTAAAGTGGGTAGCTTAGATACATCCCTAATTTTCAAAATTTTGTTTGTCTCGACTTCTAGATTATTTGACAGCGGTATTGTCAAATAATCCGAAACGGCAAATTTATTTGAACATTAACGCTACATTACATTAATTAGTTAACTAATAACTACAAATTATAGTAAACAGAAAGTTTGTTTTTTAAACATTAAAAATGTGTACTCGAGCTACGTGTGCAGCATTAAAGGCGTCAGCATCTTTTTACATTCAATAATATTTATTGAAACGAATGTGTGAAATCTAAGCCTTAAAAATATTTTTACAGAAAAGCAGCAGCTATGGTGGACGCCGCAACCATTGAGAAATTGGAGGCTGGATTCAGCAAGCTCCAGGCCTCTGACTCCAAGTCACTGCTTAAGAAGTACCTAACCAAGGAAGTCTTCGATGCTCTAAAGAACAAGAAGACCTCCTTCGGCTCCACCCTCTTGGATTGCATCCAGTCTGGTTCGTATTACAAGTTTATTACAGACGTAATATGTGTATATCGGATTTATGCATGATAAGCATTCTTTGTGTAATCTTACACCAAAGGACATATTCATGCAAAGAGATTCTACTTTTCGATTTACGTAACCATTATAGCTTTACCTTACGCGTAAAATAATTCTATTCTACTTATAAAATTCTGATTTTATTAATATATACTTTAAAAAAATATATATAAACATTTTATTAATTTAAAAATTTAATTTTTTTACATAAATTAAAAATATACTTTTACATAGTGTCAACATAAAATTAAACTATTATCAATTTGAATTGAACACCAATCAAAACAGTCCTACCTGCTTATTTTATCTTTTCTGGAAAATTTACTTTGGAGCTTAGATTATATTGTATGTGATAATATTGTAGATAGGATTAATACTTGATGCTTGATAATAACGATTATAAACAGTTATGTAATAATTGTAAATACATCAATATTTTTGTTATTTTAAAATAAATATGTATATAAACATTAGAATAATCCCAACCGTTACATAACAGATGTATAAATTCAAATTTTCAAAAGTTTTATTGTTAATGGGTACCTAAAGCATAATATTTATAAATTTTTCAGGTGTTGAGAACTTGGATTCTGGTGTTGGAATCTATGCCCCTGATGCTGAAGCTTACTCTGTGTTTTCTGATCTCTTCGACCCCATCATCGAGGACTACCACAATGGCTTTAAGAAATCCGACAAGCACCCACCTAAGAACTGGGGTGATGTTGAGACCCTCGGCAACCTGGACCCTGGCAGCGAATTCATTGTCTCCACCCGTGTCCGCTGCGGCCGTTCCTTGGAGGGCTACCCATTCAACCCCTGCCTGACTGAGGCCCAATACAAGGAGATGGAAGAAAAAGTTTCCTCAACCCTCTCTGGCCTTGAAGGTGAACTTAAGGGCACCTTCTTCCCTCTGACTGGCATGTCCAAGGAAACCCAGCAACAGCTCATCGATGACCACTTCCTCTTCAAGGAGGGTGATCGTTTCCTCCAGGCTGCCAATGCTTGCCGCTTCTGGCCCTCTGGTCGTGGTATCTACCACAATGAGAACAAGACTTTCTTGGTTTGGTGCAATGAGGAGGACCATCTCCGCATCATCTCCATGCAGATGGGTGGTGACTTGAAGCAAGTCTACAAGAGGCTAGTGAACGCCGTCAATGACATTGAGAAGAGGATCCCCTTCTCCCACCACGACCGCCTTGGCTTCCTGACCTTCTGCCCCACCAACTTGGGAACCACCGTGCGTGCCTCTGTTCACATCAAGCTGCCCAAGCTGGCTGCTGACAAGGCCAAGCTAGAGGAAGTCGCCTCCAAATACCACTTGCAAGTGCGCGGTACCCGCGGCGAGCATACCGAGGCCGAGGGTGGCGTCTACGACATCTCCAACAAGAGGCGCATGGGCCTCACCGAGTACGACGCGGTCAAGGAGATGTACGACGGCATCGCCGAGCTGATCAAACTCGAGAAATCCCTGTAAGCTTCGATCTCGCGCTATCAGTATTTTTTTTGTATTATTTATCGTTTTCACGTAAGTATTGATTGTATGTTGGCTGGGCTGCCGGGCGACACTAGTCAGCGGCGCCCCTACCGGGCGTACGGGCACGCGGGCGGCCCTTTATACTGTTTTTCGTAAAAATATTTTCTATAAGGAAATGGAAAATAAAGACAGCGTTAAGACCAAAATGTTTATTTATTTATACAACCCTTATTTATATATAAATATTTACCTTTAAAATATCGTTTAAAAACAATACTTACCGACAATGTGTGCGTTATGGTCAGTGATGACTCACAATTACATAAAATGTTCATCTTAAGAGATCTATTACTAATAAAATAAATCTTTATAGTCACATGAGATGCGCTGTAATTTTTCAAGGTTAGTTGGTTATTAAAAGGTACGAAGCTCTGTTGGTACAGCACCTACATTAGTGACTATTAATAGCATTTCTTCACATCTTCAATATTTTCGCACAAGGAAAAAATTTCCCATTAAAGCTGTTTAAATATGTTGAATCAGATTGTCTCATGAAAAATCTAATTTTTTTAGCTTCACGGTGTATTAGCTTATAGTTGGGTAAGTTGAGGGAACCTAGGAACTTAGTGTTAAAACACTCCGTTCACATGAAGAGACTTCCGTTCTGCCGAATTCTAGAGGCGATGTGTGTCGACGCCCATTTTCTTGTTACCAAAGCGAGGAAATGAATAAAAATAAAATAAATCAGCTTCACACTGTATCCCGTATGCAGCTGGATAGGCAAGGAACCTAGTGTTAAGACACTCCGTTCCCCACTTTCTACCGAATTCTGAAGGCATTGTTGAGTGGCAGAACTCAACGCCGCGTTTTGTCTCGACACCAGAGCGAAGAAATAGAAATATAAATTTAAATAAATATTTCATCTTCTCTACTGGGGACTGCGCCACGACTGGCCTGAAATGAAAATATTAAATATTTCATAAACTTTAGTGGGAATCGAAGTCCTCTTTTTAGTCACACGCTATGTCGACACATTATTTTAGATTTAATATATATTATTCTAGATTGTCTAAAGAAAATGCGACGTTTGTAATTTAATATTAATTTACATTATTTGTTGACTGGAAACGCATTTGCACACGCGTTGTCATTACTAGATGAATGTTAAATGTCACCATAAATATACAAATTTCTTAAGTCTCACTATTACCATTGGTAAATGGTTTTTTTTATTCCTTGAATAATAGCTTTTCTATTTAGAACTCACTTAACTCACACGGGGCTAATGCCACGAACATTTGCTAAAAGTGAATGAGTGAAGGACTTTATTCAATCATTTTTTCCAATATTTCTAAGGACTCGCATATAGGAAGATTTCTAGTTTCTAATATCTTGATTTCGAAAGATTTTTAGTTTCTAATATCATTGCTTTTATATCTCAGTATTATCCAATAAAAATTAGAGTCCGAGTGTACAATGTGCAAAAGTTCAGAAATGAACTTCAACGCGGTCACGACAAATCGACCGTATTGCTGAAATATCTTGTAATAACAGTACTAATATCGGTGGAAAGGGAAGAAAGCAGTTTCTTAACACTAGGTTCCCTCTGCCTACTATGCTGTATGCGGGATACAGCGTGAAACTGTATAACAGTAATATTTTTTTATTGCAGCTAAAACGCGTCTTAAACATTTAAATATAAATAAACTAGAAATAAGCACTGTAAGTAAATAAGTACTTAAATATATAAGAATAAAAAAAAATTGGATATGCATTTTATGTATTTGTATGAGCAAACATGTTGATACATACATATAATACGATGTCTATTAATTCTATATTATGAATTAACATAATATTTATGTTATGTGCTGTTTGTTTTCGATAGTATCAATAGCTTCACGTTGTATCCTGCACACAGCAGGGTAGGTAGAGGGAACCTAGTGTTAAGACACTCCGTTCCCCATTT
Source organism: Heliconius hermathena (assembly GCA_013403705.1). Lineage (NCBI taxonomy): Eukaryota > Metazoa > Arthropoda > Insecta > Lepidoptera > Nymphalidae > Heliconius > Heliconius hermathena. The sequence goes on from JAAIXJ010001795.1 coordinate 13,948, forward strand.
TCAGCCGAATTTTTGGAACAATTGCGTGTTGACATACAGTAGATACATTTTTATTTTGTTGCCAACTTTAGATTAAGTTCAGAATTTTTTTACATTTTTAAGGTTCCACACTGAGGAAAGAAAAATACTGTTTAAAACATATAAAAATTATATAACAACTTCGACGTAGCCCGATGTGAACGTATGGCGTAGTTCAGAACGCTTGGGCGATTTCTAAGAAGCGTGAAAAGCGTTAAAAGTATAAATTGAATATTTGTTATATGTTTATACGTTTACAATTTTTTATAGGTTTATATATTTGATAAATAGCATTTTCTCTTGCAATTATCTTTGAATAGCGGAAATTTGTAAAAATCTCCCTATACAGATGCTAACAATATAAATAAGTTGTAACAAGCGTATAAGAATATCGACGTATGAGACCTTGATGAGAACATACCACTAGGTCAGAGCGCATGGACGGTTTCCAAGAGGCGCGGGTTGAAATCCCGCCATGTTAAAATTTTTATACGTTTTCTAAATAAGTATTTTTCTTTAGAAACAGTTATTCCACACAGAAGTGTGGAATAATACTCTAAAAGTTAAAATTATAAATTCAGTATATTAAATTTCTTCCAATCGCATCGTGCTTTAAATATATAATAATAATATGACTTCGCCCCCTAGAACTACATAATTACTTACTATTCTCAATTACTTTAGAGTTTTAATATTTTTGAATTTTGTCAAAAAAAATATTTTATAACAACTATTTTACTTATTATTTTAATTATAATCAAAACAAAAACGAAAAGTCGAAAGTGCTTTTAAATCGTTTTGTATTAAGCTGTTTCTAAAATTAGCGAGCCCAAATGAACAAGCAAACATATAAAAATAATAAAAAATAGTTTTTGGTTTAATTACATTTTACATGGATTAATGCCCCCAATATTAGTAGATTTTCTCATTATTATATATACCGGGTACAGATCGCTGTCTGTACATGAAAGATATATGAGAAACAGTTAAAATTTTATATTATCCATTGATTATATCAATAAAAAATATAATAAAAAAACCACTTTCAAATATTATCAATTGTTAGCAAACGTCGTGTAAAAGAGGGTAGGTATAGGTGAAAAAGACTTTCCAAAGAAGTTTTTAAGAAGTTCGGCCGCTCAACACATATGCGGTATGTCAGAAGCGAGGGTACATACGTCATGAACAGGCTCATATGCCATATGTTTGTGTCGTGTTCGCACACACCAAGATAGACGTCCTTCAAAGGGCCTAAAACAAATTCCTCCCTATGGCATCCAGATGCCATACGGAGGAATACTCTAACCCCCTCATTGTCGAAGCGTGTAAGTACGCTCCTCATCCACAACAGCTTCTTCAATGCCCTTGTAGCGTCCTTTTAGATCCAGACGATCCAATCACAGACGCAATCAAGGATTCACTTCTCAATCTCACGAAACACTCTCCGCCGCCGTAAGAGACGACTAGGTCAGTCTTATCTCACGGCACGTCCGCGCCTCGGCACGACGGAGCCCAACGTCAAACATCCTCCTGAGGCAGAAGGCTGAGCATACCAGGGCATTCCCCTGCGATCGCTGCCCTCTTCACGAACGTCCAACTAAGCTCGTGTCGATCGTACTTATTCTTTAGGGGCGAGCTACTCTCAAGTCTCACCTCTCTCCGCCCGGTGACGCGGTAAAGACCATCCCAGGTTTGGCAGGCAGGTTGCAATTACGTAGAATCTCTTTCCAAATAATTTGGAAACGTATAGACGATGTGTATTTGTCTTATTTTTTAAAAACTTTAACAGCTCCTGATTTCTAATACTACTTATACATTTTAAAGCTCAGAATTGAATGTAAGAAAATATTCTATTTTTAAATTTACCGCAATTTATGTATCCGGAACACAAAAGGTAATAAAAATTTTTTTAAATGTTTATTATCTTACATAATAATATTATAGGTCATAATGAGAGGGTTCGTTAGTTCTCATGTTAACAACTATTCTGTTTATATATTCTTTGTAAATATAGCAAAAATATTTTAAATTTAGTTATTCATAGTCTACTCACAGATCACATCACAGAATACATATACCCAAAGGATACTTATGGATCTAAAACGTCCGTTGTCAATAAACGTCATTGTCATTGTCAATTAAAAACTGGCAAAAATATCAGTTATGTCCACAGATAATACACATATCCTTCCTCATAAAGTTCCCCGCCCCCTTAATGTTCAGTGTTTGTTAATGTTTGTGTTTAGTCCACTTTGTAAATTTTTATGTAAATATATTAAGAATAACAAAATTAAACTATAAAGTAACATCGATATAAAATAATAGGTATTACTAACCCTCTATTTTTATATATTGTATATATATTTTTGTCTTGTTATAGGTGAAGGCAGTATTTTTCTGGGAACTCTTTGAAACATGCATTTTTCTGTTATGTAATATTATCTTTTTTTTTACCGTACAACCTCTTTCGTGTGTTCTCCATTCAACGTGACATTGGCGAAGTGATTTTGTGCTCAACTGGCACGCTCGGAACGCCATATTAAAAGAAACCAAACCAAACCAGATAATACACATATGCTAGAGATACATGTGCCACTGAAAAATCAGAAATTTTATTTTACTATACTTTCTACGCTAGCTGTCGCTAGTCCTTGTCGACTGTTGAGCATGGACCCGTATCTATAGATATCTATAGCTATTAACTTTTATTATATCGTTTGAACATTGATTTGGAAATTAATTCGAAAAACAAAGCTTGTTGTTTAAAACTTTAATTTTTTTTATTGGTTGTGAGTTCAATCCCCACTCGAGGAGATGAAATATTTACTTAAATTTATATTTTCATTTCTTCGCTATGGTGTCGTGTCAAAGCGCGACGATGAATTCCGCCACTCAGCACGCAATACCTCACTGGGATCCCTCTGCCTACCCTGCTGTGTGCGGGATACAGCGTGAAGCTGATTTAATTTAATTTTATTCTATATAAGTAATAATATAGATGATACAATGGTAACAATTTAAATTCGTCATAATTCACTTCGCTAACGGCTAATGGAATTAGGAATGTTACAATATCATTAATCACATTATCATTATTTATTAATAAATTTAAAGTCAATGCTATTCTCAAGCTGCAGCTGTTACAATCTATTGTTTAATTAAGAATTATTAGGCATTAATGATAATAGAAATTATGCAATCATATTATTATTTAATAATAAACATCGAAAACGAAAGTAATAAGTGATTTTACTACGGTTACAACTTTCGTTTTCAGTGATTTCTATAGTAATTACAAGCCTGCAATTTTATTTCATCATTATTGTCAAAATTTACAATTTTTCCGCTAAAACTCGATTAACACCCGTGCACCAACAATTTACTATTAAATTAATCGATAAATTAAGTAAATAGTCAACTAATGCCAATTTATATTTGTTACTTATTGTGTGAGTGAGGCCGGTCGTGGCGCAGCGGCACGAGGTGTGACTGCAAAATCGACTGGTTGTGGGTTCGATCCCCACTCGAGGAGATGAAATATTTACTTAAATTTATATTTCCATTTCTTCGCTCTGGTGTCGAGGTTAAGCGCGGCGTTGAGTTCTGCCACTCAACACGCAATGCCTCCAGAATTCGGCAGAAAGTGGGGAACGGAGTGTCTTAACACTAGGTTCCCTCTGCCTACCCTGCTGTGTGCGGGATACAGCGTGAAGCTATTTTTTTTTATGAATATAAAATAATAATAAAAAAAATACATTGCTAAATGTATAGCCTTTATAGGTAGACACAACATGCACCAATAGTATACTTTTCTCTTGCCAGACGATAATTCTTACTAATTATTTTTGGGTAGTGGAAATTTGTAAAAATCTCCCTACAGAGATGCTAACAACATAAATAAGTTGTAACAAGCATATAAAAATTTCGACGTAGCTTGATGAGAACGTATGGCTTAGTGGTCAGGGCGCTTGGTCAGTTTCCAGGAGGCGCGGGTTCAAGTCCCGCTACGTTCAAATTTTTATACGTTTTCTAAATAAGTATTTATCTTTCCTAAGTGTGGAATAACACTTTAAAAATGTTTAAAGTATACTTTTTGTTTACATTTTACTTAATATCTTTAAAATTAATTTTAAATAAAATTTTATTATTACATGAGAAAGAAATAAAAAAAAACAAATTTAATTATTTAGAAATCACACCTACAGTTAATGAGAAACACCATTTTATATCGTAAGTTTTTATAATTTCTGGAGATTCCCTTAAACAGTTACAATCATAAAATTCTAATTCCATTACTTCGGATACAAAAAATGATTGAAATATCTTGTTATAATGTTATTAAAAAATATTTCCGAACCAAATTCTGGACAGATGGCACTTTTTTATGTTTTTTGGTTTCTGTGCCATCTTGATTTTTTAATATTTTTTCGAATTCAAATGATTTTAAAATAGGTATTTCTTCCCAGAACCGGAAATGTTGTGAATTATTCTCAAGACAATCCTTGAGAATGTGTCACTGTATGAATGGCCATTAAATGAATCAAATAATTTGTAAAAGATAAGTAATAGATCTGCAGTATCTTCACATTCCTGTGGTCAGATTTTGCCTTCTGAAACAAGGAAAAAATACTTTTCTTAGCAAGTGTTACATTGTACATACAGAGTGTTTTTATCATCACAATTTTAAATGAAAGCAGTTTTAACTACACTATAAAAACCCAATACAATCAAAACAAGAGATTTTTCTAAAAATTAAAATGTTATTTTTCAAACAATATAAATAATAAAATTATCGTAAAATAAAACGCCATTTGTCTAGAACAGGGGAGTGATCCGCGGACCACCAGTGGTCCGCAGAAGCCTAAATATGGTCCGCGAACGATTTTAATTTTATTACTGGGGATGGTGATTCGAAGTTTCTGTTTAATTATCACAGTTAATTTTTATTATACCCACATGCATAGTGATCCGTGCTACCAAGAATGACATGAAAGTGGTCCTTGATCAAGAAAAGGTTGGGAACCCCTGGTCTAGAATGACGCACTCAGATACAAACTTATCAAAGCGACGCCGCACACGCCTCATCAATAAATCGAATCGTAGGTAATGGCGGCGATATGGAATTGCGTAAAATAGTACGAGATATGGGATATCTCTCGTACTATTTTATTTTATTTTTTCTCGTTTTAGTTAGTTTTGTGAGAATGACAAGCGGCAGATCGGCAACGCTTAGTAGTATTATATTTTTCTAGTAGTACCTACTACGTAGTAGTACTAGTAGTAGTTTACGTTATTGGTATCTATTCGTAAATATTAGTAATTTAATTTAATTTAGTAATTTTGTATTTCTATTTGAATACAGTAAAATATTGTTAATTCAGAGTAGTTATGAATAAAATTAACCTCAAACCAGTATACATTGTTTTTACTTTTAATTTAATTTTACTACCTTAATTTTTATTACCTTTTATAATTTTATATATCAATGTCTGATTGATATATAGATTTAAAAATCAGTTATGAAAGGAACATATCATACTTATATAACTATTGTTTAGGTTAGTCATAGAGAATTATATTTATACCAAAGAGCAATTAAGTAAAACTTACTTTCTAGATATCTCATCACTGCAAACACCCTTTGACTAAAGATGTGGACAGCATATTTAACTTTCGTTTCAGGTATTTTGTCTGGATCAACATGAAAATGTGTTAATTTATTTAATATTCTTATTTCGTCTGTACCTGTATCTTCATTTAAAAGAAGTCTTAAATGTTCACTTTGCAAATTTTATTTTATTGTCTTGCTTATATTTTATGTTTTTAATATAAAGTTATTTCTTACTCTCTTTAATAAATGGGGTGTGTCAAATAGGGGGAAAATTTTAACATCATCCACCTCAAATTAATTTGAATTGTATTCTTTTTGGAGTTTAAAATATTTTACTTTTGTTTCTTTTTGCAACATTTTTATTGTGCCGACATTTACCGTGGCTTGGTCACAAATGGTAGCAACGATAATAACACCGGTTTTTGTTACATCTTTAAAGGTTTTCTTTAAAAGTTCTTTTAAAACACACTTCTCTGTCTAACCGATGATGCTGACCCCATCACTAAAGCGAACGATCCAAAATACGTAGGTAGGGCTACACACAACCGCAGCCACACACGCTACACACACCGTCCCCGCCGGTGGAGACGAGGTCCCAGTTTTTCTGTGGCCCAATCGCGCCTCGGCGCGAGAGGTGCCCGCAATTAACAATCAAAAAGGGCATCAAGAGCCCTACCCAGTAGGCCTAGCTCGGACCGAGCGAAGCAAAGTCCCCCACTACAAACGGTGTACGCAAGTCGCGGTCCGAGTCTCAAAGGAGACGCCCTTGCGACACTGTGTTCTCATTTGTTGGTGCCTTCCACGGTAGCCAAGCCAAGGTCAGAGCTCTTTTAGCTTGGCCTCCCCAAGCCCGGTGACGCTGTAGAGGCCAGTAGGGCCAACAGCATACTGCTCATTCGAAAAAGGAAAAAGGACACTTCTCTGCGGTGCCTTTATAAAAAGTGTATAGTATTGGTTGTTTGGTGTTTGAATTGATACTTTTGACCATCCTATATTTTTAAACTATCATAGTTTTGTGGTTACCAAAATCTTCAGAGCCAAAATTTTTTTTATCAACGTAGAGTCCAGGAGACAACGCCACTTTATCGAACATTAAAGTCTACAGCTTTTTTTAATAGGTAGCTTTGACATTTTTCTCTAAATTTTTTATCATTTTTTTATTCATACCTGGTGTCATTGTAAATGCATTTCAAATACGGTAGAGTGTTTGTTTTGAAGGAAATACAATAAATTTTCTCATTTTAAAATAGAAGCTGTCATAATTTTTTCTTCTAGTGTAAAATTTTCTTCCTTTTACTTTTTGTTTGCATCATCATAAATGTTTTTAAGGAATCTGGCAGTCCTTCAGTTTTTAGGAAAGATAAATTTTATGATAATTTCTTTGCTGCCTGAATCCTTTTACTTGTGTTGTACATTTTTTAATAAATTTTATTATTTTATGATTTAAGTTTTTAATGATTTTGATATAATTCATAGCTAAAATTAAAACATATTATTAAAATTAATACAGCTTAATCAAACTATCCTTATCATTTGAATTTTAAATATTTATTTTTGTGTTAATGTTATTTTAACAAATCAAATAACCAGCACAATAACTGAATAATATAATTATAGTGTGTCTCTTACTAAATCATTGATATAATTTTAATGAATTCTTACCTTGTGTAATGTGTTAAGTTGGAATATCATTTCTAGTTTCTAGTTTACATGGCAACTTATAATAACTTTCAAACTATTTATTGCATAATCTTAATTTGTTATATATGTACATATTTCCCTTGTCTTTAACAGCATTTTCTAATACTTCTTTCCAAGCAAGAAATCCATACCACTATTTTAGGGAAGTGATGTAAAGGACCTGAAATTACAATTTTCAATAGAATTACACAGTTTTAACAAAGTTCGTTTTTTTGGTGAATCAACAAAATAAAATTTGTATATACCTGCATCATTCCTAAAGTTTAAATAGTAACACCCAGTGTAAGGTTTAGATTTATATATATAAATGTAAACCTTACACTAGGTGTTACTATTAGAACTTTAAACTTTAATATATAATTATTAATCAAATTAAAAAATCAACTTCGCTAAATTCAAAACGGATTCCAGCTAAGTTTTTGAAAACCAAGCTGGAATCCGTTTTGAGTTTAGGTGTTTTTAGAAAGATAAATTGTATTGTATTGCTTACCTCCTTCTTTACATTCGAAGTAGCAGTTAACACGTGATTGTTTCGGTATTTTCGCCATCATTAAGGCAAAATATCTTAGCGACCCTTAAAACGAAGCCGGGGTCAATCAGGTAGAGGGAGAATCGATGTAAAATAGCCAAGTAAAGAGTGAAGTAGCACTATCAGAGTCTGAATAACACGTTAGGGGTCAGTAAAAAAAAACTTAATGTTAAAAGAGTAGAGCAGACGCAACAGCAACAACAACAAATAAACAAAGTTTTAAATCTTTTTTTGACATCAACAGAGTACAGACTAATTTTACTTCAATAGTGTTGCAATTGTAAAAAATAATAATAACTTACACTAGAACAAAAAAAATATATAATTTTATATTTTTTTTGAATTTGAAAATATAATAAATCATTTATGAAATTATTTTTATATTGATTATTTTCTTCTCCATTGGATTTAAAATAAAAATATACAAAATAAAGAAATATTGTTTTGTAGCGACATCTAATCTAATATGTCAACTCTGAATCCTTACTAATTAGCCTCAAGCGATAGATAGCACTAGTTTCTGTACAATTAGTTTTTTCGATTCAAAGTATACATCGTGAATATTCTTTCCTTTAGGTATATGTGTTCTGTGGTTATGTCGCATGCAATGTGACTGACATTTCATATTGTATTTTTAAAATAAAGTCATAGTTAAAATATTAGAATGGCTACTCCAAAGGCTGAAAAGGATTTACATTTGCCCTTATCTAGAGTTAAGACTATAATGAAAAGTTCTCCAGAAGTAGATGCTGTTGGACCTGAACCACTTTACTTAGTTACAAAAGTTACAGTAAGTGTTTTGGCGGTATTTTGATTTTCTAACTGTTATTAGAGTATCAATTCTATTGAGTTGTTATATCTTTATGTATAATATTTCAGGAACTATTCGTGACAGACCTAGCAAAAAGGGCATTTAAGAATAGCAAAAATAACTTTCTGGAATATAAACACATCGCTGAAGTCGTCCAAGAAGACGACACATTAGATTTTCTAAGGGAAATTATGCCACGAAAAATTACCGTGAGACAATTTAAGGAAATGATGGCTAAGAAAGCGGCTCGAGGGGACGATTCCAATGAATCAAGTGAAGAATCCAGTGAGGAGGAAAGTAGTGATGAAAGTTCTAGTAGTAATAGCCAAGAACCTGAGAATACATAGTGACTAATTTTAAATTTTCTTAAATTAGTATGTAATGGACTGCATTTATTGTTTTTCTTTAAATATTTGCTTTAATGGTTTTTAGTAATAAATACTTCATTTAATTTTATTTTTGAATAAAAAATTAAAATTTTAATTAAAAATCAGGCTGATCATATTTTTTAATAATTATTTTTGATAATGTGATGTTAATATAAATGGTTGAGGCCAGTCGTGGCGCAGGGGCACGAAGTGTGACTGTAAAATCGACTGGTTGTGGATTCAATCCTCACTTGAGGAGATGAAATATATATTTATATTTTCATTATTTTGGTCTGGTGTCGAGGCAATGCGCGGCGTTGAGTTCCGCCACTAAACACGCAATGCCTCCAGAACTCAGCTGAAAGTGGGGAATGGAGTGGCTTAACACTAGGTTTCTTCTGCCTACCCCGCTGTGTGCAGGATACAATGTAAAGTGAACTATTTCTTTAATACAGTTTTCTTTTGCAAAAATTCTCTACATATTCAAAAATTATGTTTAATCAATAATCAATATAAAATATACTTTTATGATGAACCTCACTTTGATTTTGATTTTTATAAGGTCTTTATAGTGCAGATTGTAGAAGGACAACCTCTGACTACAAAAAGTGGTTATGAGTATGGCAGGTTGTATGCGGATTAATCCGCACTTAGAGGAATTGAGCTCCATTAATCAACACACACAACCTGTCGAAAAACTCTGCTATATGTTTTTTGGAAACATAAAATTTGTTTAATGTAATTGGATTTGGAGCTCCACCATGATTAAAATTTTGTACATTTTCTTAAAATGTTAAACAATCAGCTATTGTCAAAAAAAGTACAAAAGCAGAAAAAAAATCTTATAACTTAAAACTTATACAAAGAATTTTTTGCTTCAAGTATAATAAGTAAAAATAGCCAGCCTAATTTTGACTCACTCCACTCATATATTATATTTTCTGACTATTTAGAAATATTCTTTAAAATAAAACGTCAATAACTTTTATTTTATTTTTATTTTGAAAATAAAAATAGGCTAGGACTAGAACAAATGTAGGTAACTTGTATCATACGTATGTTGATGTTTATTTTATTTAATAAATAAAATTTTAAGTGTGGTAAACTATATTTAATATTTTAACTATAATAATTAATTTTCCTTACTAATTTAATCCCTCTCTAACACAAAATTTCATTGACAGCGCAACATTGGTTTTGCCGGTCACATAATACAATAGAAAAAAATTGGGCAGAAGTGAAGATATGTGTAGCATTACCTTTATTGTAATGTATTATTTATTAAAACTCCTGTAGTAAATATTTATCTACTATTGTGTCTTTAAAACTTTGCTATTATATTACGGACACGCAAGTAAAAAAATAAATATTTTATATATATTTTTAGCTTCACGATGCATCCCGCACATAGCAGGGTAGGCAGAGGGAACATGTGAACCTAGTGTTAAGACACTCCGTTTCGCATATGACACTTCCGGTCTCCATTTTCCGCCGAATTCTAGAAGCATTGCGTGTTGAATGGCGGAACTCAACGCCACACTTTGCCTCGTTACCAAAGCGAAGAAATGTTAAAAATATTAAATATTTTATTCCCCCGAGTGGAAATTGAATCCACGACTGTTGTTCTATGAAAACGCAAAATGCATCAATAAATTTAGCTTGTGTTATTTTGCATTATTGTTAACATTCGTTGTTGGCCGTCAAATGTTGTACAAATAAAGTTGTGCGGTTAACCATTGACCTCATCTATTAGTCTTCTAAGGTCGTGTATGCGTAAAAAGAGATCATTTTGAATAATTTTAAGTAGTTCAAGGTTATATTGTACTAAATAGTGAAGTTAAAGCCAGTTGTGGCGCAGGAGCACTAGCACAAAGGCTTTGATTGTAAGCGCGGCAGGTTGTGGGTTCAATCACTCTGCCTACCCTGTTATCTGCGAGAAAAATAGTATAGTATGTATTTTTAATATTTATAATTTTCACTTTTTTTTGTTTACTTAAAAATAAGAAAAAAAAACCAAAAGTTCTCATTTTTTGGCTTAAGCGTCCGTAGACTTGAATGTTTGATATTAATTTCAGCTTGAGACCTACACGTGATCTCGAAATAAATGATCTGGACAGACGGACAACAAAGCGTAATAATAATTTCGTTTTTTATAGAAATATTTATGTACGTATTTTGGGTATAATTATGATGTATAATTATTATATTACGTATGAAGCGCATGATTTATAAGTAAATATTTTAAAAGTTCCTTTTTACTTCTTGAGGTACGGAACCCAAATATTTAGGCTCTTGTGAGACAGTGTCTGACTGCAAGTGCCAAAGGCTTACTGTTCAATCGGTGTAATTAATTATTTACATTTCCCCGCTCTCGTAGACCGAGAGCGTCGTATTCCTCAAATCAACACAGTGTCCCGAATTCGGAGCATAAGCAGAGAAGGCAGTCGAACATTTGATACTCTTTGTTTACCCTGTCATTAAACATAAAGATATAAAATATCAATAGAAAAATAATAAATTATACTCGTTCACTGTGACATTGTTTACTCTAAGCGCTAAGCATTGGCCGTTAGAGCCGATATTTAGTTTTATACATATATCTAATGTGTGCACATTAATTTAGGTCAAGTTTGGTTTAAACTTAAAGTTTAACTAACAAATATGTTTATTTGGCCTTTAAACTATTGATCTTTGTATAATATACCACACGCATCTCGTTAGTAGAAAAAGAAATCAATTTTCCGCGTAGGTACTTAGAATTTATTTATTTTCATTAAAACAAGGAATTACGAAATATATTATCTATATATATAAAAGGACTTGTGCTGACTGACTGAGGTAAGACGCACGCAGAGCCGTAACCGCTGATGGTAGAAACGTGAAATTTGGGCAGATGTTTATTTTCATATTCTGGACATCCACTAAGAAGGGAATTTGAAAAATTTTAACCCTAAAGG
>JAAIXJ010001795.1:26134-276134 GCA_013403705.1 Heliconius hermathena
TAGGCCGTCCGAATACCCACTAAAACCTCACGGTGCTCCTCCTCGACCGCCACTGGCCGCGGGACGCGGGGACAAGAGTCTTCCGCGAAACGCGGCGGCGGGAGCCTGCAAGGCACGTCGCGGAGTCAAGGGTGTGTGGTCACCCTCGACGGCCTGCTCGGAGTAGCGCGCGGGAGCATCCTGCGCGCGACTACTCGGGCCAGGTTAGTAGGCGGCCAGCTTCCCCAAGCTGACCGCCCTCTGGCTCATTAGGGCGGAAGGCGGCGATCGTGTGCCGCCCTCCGGCGACCCGGTCTCTTACGGCGGATGGCGAGTTCGGCAATAGCCTCCCTCGCCCGTTCCGCCGACTCCTTCTCGAGCACCACTGCCTCGCAGAAGGAGGAGACCGCATCCCACGACGTCTCGCTGCCGGCCATGGCCTTGACCACGGCCGGCAGGGAGAGGTCGTCCCCTATGACGTCGCGCAGAGCGCGACGTTGAGACGCCCAGGCTGTGCACACCTCCAACGTGTGCTGGGCCGTCTCATCGAGGCAGTCGTCGCAGTGGTGGCAGCGAGCGTCGGGCTCCCTCCCGGCGATCCGACACAGGTAACCCCCGAAGCAGCCATGCCCCGTGAGTACCTGTGTCGTGCGGAAGGTTAGGACGCCGTGACGCCGCGCTAACCACTGGCGGAACACTGGACGAACAGCCTCGATCGTCAACCGGCCGGCAGATGGTGTCGCCAGCCGGGATTCCCACACTTCCATAGCGGCTTCCCGCTCCTCCTCGGCGCGTGCTTGGCTAGCCGGATCCCTAGACGCTAGGCCCCGACGCCGGCAATATACCGACGCCAGAGAAAGCGCGTCTAGGTCCCACGGCATGACTCCAGCCAGCACGCACGCCACCTCACCGGAGATGGTCCGATACCCCCGTATCGCCAGGATGGCCATCACCCTCTGCGCACGTCGCAGCAGGGTTACGTTGTGCCGATCCAAGGCGTCCGCCCATACGGGGGCACCGTAGAGGGCCATCGACCTGACCACTCCGGTGTACAACCGACGGCTCGAGGCGCTCGGCCCACCCACGTTGGGCAAAAGGCGCGCCAAGGCCGCCGCCGTCTTCAACAGTTTCGGGGCCAAAGATACACTAGGTTCTCCCAGCCAACCTGTTATATGTGGGATAAGATACGAAGCTAACAAAAAATATCAATAAATATAAAATAATTTAAGTACACTGCACACACGGCATGCTGTATTTTAGAGTGAATTTAAACCCCAAAGTCACAGTGAACTACGAAACGACGAACTATGAAAGGCGGAAAATAAATATTTTTTTTTATTAAAAAATGCACTCCATAATTATATTCTTCCAAAATATCGCGAATATCACCTGTCACGCTCTACTTAGCATGTAGCGAACAGTTAATTGCTAAACCGAAGATGTAACTATTAAAAATAATCCTTCAAGTCCATTCTTTGTTTTTATTTCAACGTAATGTTTAAATAATATTAGTGGGTTTTGTTTCGTGAATTTTGTCTTACGAGATAAAAAATGTAAATAAGAATATATTATGTATGTATTTATATATGACGTAAGATATTTAAATGCCCAACATGACTACCAAAGGCGCAGCCGTTTAGCCGATATGTTTAGATAAATAGTGGCCATTAGCTCTTTTTTTTTATTTAAAATATAAAAAGTATGTTTGAGGCCATCGTAGTTCACTATGTTTCCTCTGCCTACCCTACTATATGCGGGATACAGGCACACCGTGAAGCTAAAGAATTGAGTAAGTAGGTAAGGATGTGAATACGCGAAATAACGAAGATGAGCAAATATAAAAAACCGGACAAGCGCGAGTCGGGCTCGCCCACCGAGGGCTCCGAAAAAAATTGGAGGTTGAGCTTTTTCTGAAGTTCAGGCTTGGCTTAACTTAGCCAAAGGCCTCACTTGTACTAGTGCCCCCCTTTTTTAAGGCTTTTAATTTTTTTTCTTGAACTAGTACTAGCTGTAGATTCTAGCATTCTCTGTAAAGTATATGGTTAAAATTTCAACTCGATATCTCCAAGCGTTCCTGAGATAAAGGCTCTTGACAGACAGACAGACAGATAGACAATGTATAAAGGAACATTTATAAGTGATCATATAAGGGTTTGATTATTTATGATTATTTAAGAACTTATACTTTAAACTACTTCTTGTTAATAATATTGTGCTATATGTTTTAAACGGCAGTAAATTACACGGCAAGTCTTATTTCTTGTAACGGTAGAACAGTTACACTTAAAGATATTATGGATGCAGTTTGCTTAAAAATATTAGTGTAGAAACAACTCTAACTATCACCGTCTATCATTCGTAGTTAAGTAATGTTGAAATGATCCTTTTGCAATATGTATGTATATCTATTTTTTGTACATTATCCTAAAGAAACATGTCACTCCGTTCTGCCCTTTCCACCCAAATTCGGGACATTGCATTGGCGAGTAATGGACATTAAAAAATAAATATAAATAATATATTTTATATTCACGTCCATATAGTTTTAATGTCTTACTAACAATTTTTCTTATGAATTATGTTAGTAATAGTTATTTTGATTATTTTATTTGACCCATTTACGTTTCTATGTAATGTTTTTGGATAGAACAATTTTTCATATTAACTCCGCGTTATGCCTTACCCGAGCGAAAAAAAAAAATTCTCCGAGTGACAAATAATCCCACAACCATCACGTTTACATTCAGACGTTTTGCTCACTGCGCTACTAAAAGCTTCATTCATACAAACCTAGTAACTATCACACAGCCGGTTGAATTATTCACAAATAATAAAATTCTTTTTTGTGTTAACGATTCTTTAACTTGTCACGTTATTTAAAGATTTTTAGTTACACGATTACTGGTTAGTTGATCCGTACGTGCGTAAGCAGACCGTAAAAATATCTATAAATAAATTATAAGTATATAATTTCCCAAAATGGAATTCAAATCTTCAAAATTGACTAAAAAAAAGGAATAAATAATATTAGGAATGTCAAGTTGAGATTTTTCAAGTTTTGATTCTAAAATAAAAATTAAAGTGTTTTACCATTTATATTTTTATTTATACTTGTTTTCAATTTTCTTATCTAATATTGGATAACTAAAATAAGCTTACATTGTCACACCACACAAACCCATAGGCTTGCTCTATTTACTCGACATGCTTTACGATAATGCAATTCTAGGGATGGCAATCTACTGCAAGGGAGAAATATATTATTATGTCATCTTTAAATAAGCAATAAACATTTTTTTATGTTAATTTGAAAATAACATTTTCATGTCATATCACTCGCTTCTTGTAACAAGTTCTGCATATTTAACGTGTTTAACCTCTAGTGACCTATTAACTAAATACTCATTTTATTTAATAATAGGTACAGTACAGTATATTATGCTTATTATTGTCTCTGATGTCCAATACCAGAAATGTAAAGTACATACTCTTGAAATTTTTGTTCTTTTTTTCTTGAATTTTCCAATAGTGACTCTAATTTCGTCTTTACTTTACAAACAGTTTTGCACCCTGCCTTGGCCTTACCAGCAGTTACTTATTATTAAAATTTATTGAAACTAAAATTTTCACCAATGAATATAAATATTTAAATACACTAAATATGATTATTTATTATACATAATTATAGTTTTTATAAAATCATGAAAGTCAGCCCTGACTGATTTTAGTGTTACGTAAAACACCGTAACAGTAATTCCTGGTATATCGTAATTCGTAATAGTTCCTGCTTAGGTATATTTACCTACATTTACTATTCTCGATTACAGCACTTGTTACCTAGTAATGTGATGATTCCATGTCAAAGATTAAAAACAAGATTCGTTGCTTTATTTTGCGAAACTAGTTTCTAGCGTCTACTGTAATTTCATATCCATCCACTCATCGTAGATGTGTAATAATAGGCAAAATTAAAAACTTTTTTTTTAGATTTATATTGGTAAATCTGTAAAAGAAAATGTTTTGTGTACCTATTTGGGTACTCATAATCGCTTATAGCTTCACGCTGTATCCCGCACGTATCAGACAGACAGAGGGAAGAGAGACTCAGTTCCCATTTCTTAATGGGAACAGCACTCTGTTCCACTTTCCGCCGTGTTCTGGAGGCAATGCGTGTTTAGTGGCGGAATACAACGATGTGCTTTGCCACGTTACCTAAGAGAGCCAATGAAAATATTAAATATTTCATTTTTTCCAATCGGAATCGAACCCACAACCCGACAGGTTACTGTATACAATCGTACCCTAGTAGCAGTTGAGATTTTTTTTGTAATATGCACAAAAATACAGACGTATAATTATTACTTTTATAAAAATTTTAAATTACAAACTTAAACTTTGTACTAATAAATAACATGTTTTGTTGCGAAATAAAATTATTCACCTGTCGTAATTATGGGAAACAACTGCGATAAAAACATTAATTGTCCTGAAAGAAACTAGTCTTTTACGTTGGAAAATCAAGGTTGAACCTTTATTGTAATTTTTTATCGTTCAGATTTCAACCACAATGAAAAATGCATTCGCGCGCTAGACCTCAATCTGACCGCACCACAGTCACTTTAAAATTAAAAAAAAAGCATTCGCGCCAAAACATTCTTTTGTGTAATTATTTTTAGTGTTATTCCATAGTGAAAATGACGTTATACAGTAAAATTGTTCAAATTATTTTAGTAAGTGTGTAAAATGTTGAAAGATTATTATTAAATTTTACAAATATTAAAGGTAAGTTACAAGCACAATAAGTGAATTATTTATAGGATTTTAAATAAATTTATGACAATAATAAAAGCTAGTTTCTTAAATTCTTTAAAAAAATTAACACTATATATATATATATATATATATATATATATATATATANTACATATATATAGTTTAACGCTGTATCCCGTACGTAGGGGTATGAGCAGAGGGATATGTATATCTGCTTTACAAAAAATAAAAAAGATAAAACTAGAAATTTTACATTCAAAGCGACACAATATCTCATAATTTATATCAATCAATGTAAACTAATTGAAGAAAGATTATATAATATAAAAAAGATGAAATTGAAAAGAGTTTATGCTTAAACTGTAATAAAAATGAAAACCAAGTGATGCAAGATTCTATAAGTTGTTGGTCTTTCCACAATGAATGCTTCTAAAATAAAAATAACTAAGTACAAATGGGCAATCGTGATTTCACATTATTTATTTTTTTATATGACACTATTAAGATTGCCTTCTACAATCTTATACATACCTATTATAATTAAGATTAAAAGACACTGACAAATACCTGTAAGATAATATTTATAAATGAAATAATAAATGTTAAAATTGGAAAAGTCATTGAGTTGCAGTAATTCTATAATATTAACATTTACAGTAGAATACATTTAGTTGAACAATAAGTATACGATAAGATATAATCTATTAAAGCGGATATATGTGTTTTGCATCTAATTTCTACTTTGTTTTGTTTATTTAAACATCTATCCGTCAAGCGTCACCAATTTCAACGTGTCATGCCTTAATTATGGTATTTATTTCTGACTAAGAGACGTAGGTAATTGTTAAATGATTATATGTCTAACAGAAAACTGTTTTAACACTGTTTTAGCACAGTTGGAGCTTATTTGACTACATACAATGGTTCAAATTTCGTTTAGTGGAAACATTAAAAATGCATTTTCTTAGTTTCGTAAGGAAAATTGAGTCGTTGAATCTTACTACTCAATTCATTTCTAGGTACAGAAAGGATTAGTTAAGAGCGTTATGATAAAAACCTCGAATTGTTTGGCAGGGCAGAAATTTGTAATCTCTAATCTCTATCTGAAAGTTGTAATCTCTTTTTGATGAAACGCGATAAACTTGTGAACGAAATATCGAACAAAATATTAAGCCAATGTGGTAATTCACATTGTGATCGATATCCTGTTTAAATTTTTGGTTTTTCTTGTTATGCTACTAAATTTTCTTTATTAAATAATTGAACTCTATAAATATACAATATGAAATAATTGTAGTGGCTCTGATATTATTATTTTGTGATGATCTGATCTATACAATGGAAACATAGATTAGTCTTAAAGAGTTTAATAATTATCGTCAAGATAATTACTTCGAACCAGATAAGAAGAAGAGTGTAGTGATATTGGTCGTTCGGTGTGGTCCAATGATGTTTTCTTTTACAGAATCTTAGTTATATTTGAAAAATAGAGTATCACGTTAAATTTGTGCTACATTGTGTACCACCCAGAGTCCTAATTTTTAATTATTAGTATCCAGAGGATGGAGTAAAACATAATGCGTTTCTCGTTTGTATTGAAAGATGATACATACCCATGAATTATCCTTCAATATATGATATATCTTTTATAATTTAACAAAAAATTAAGTTCATTCTAGCTTTATACCTAATTACAAGAGTAAGAAAGGCAACTTAGTACACATAAGTAATTATAATCAAGTATTAAAACTAATTTTCCTTCTGGTCAGGTCAGGTGTCTACACATTATATTATGTTTCATACATAAAATAATAATTTACCTACTATAGAAATTATGTTTGTTATGAATCACAAAACCGCGTACTGTAAAATACTGTATAAAATTCATATAAATTAATAGTTTAAAAACTAAAAACACGGTGCGTTCAATAGAACACATTAATAAGACGAATGTAATGAGCACAAACTCGATATGTTTTTGCTCATTACATTCGTTTTCTTCCAATTCCATCTTCAGACCAACTCTATGATACCATAATATTGTACTGTAATCATACTACATATAATTGCCAAGTTTCATGATTCAAGTTATATACAATTAGAAGTTTATGTAATTCAGATTCTTAGATTTTATTACATAGTTAGTTACAGCTCGACCTAATAAAAGCGTGTTATAAAAACTTAAAGTTTGTTAAGTTACTATAACAGGTGACCGATAAAATACTAGACCGGAAAAGAAATTCTAGTCCAAGTACACCGGACCTTCTAATTCGGAAAGGGCCAGTTCTAACCTGAACCACGTTGGACACTATGGATCCTGTTTAAAATGAAAAGCATTTTTTAATATTGAAATTTCTATGATTTTTTTTCTTACTTAAGTAACAGAGTCAAAGATAACTGTTTAGAAATACAATAGGTAACTTGTGTTTCTTCGTATCGAGCCTATTATCACAATCATCACATATACATATGTAGATTGTCCATATTTATATATTTCTCTTTAAAAATTTCTAATTCTTAAAACCATTTATGTAAAAGAAATACTGCAATAAAAATAAAAAAAATCTCTTTTAACTACGAATTATGAACTGTATCTAATTGTTATTAGTATTTATTTTAAAATTAAGTAATATAATATCACGACTAAGAAGCCAAAGAAATTATTTATTCGTGCGTTCATGATTCACTCACCTATCATTATCTAAAAATTGTAACGACAAAGCGTAACCTCATACGGTGTAAAACAAGGTCACCTAAAACATAAAGACTATATAGTAACAATAATGTCCTCTTGACGGATGCCAGTTACGGCGGCTAATCTCAATTAGATTACTCCAAAAATTTTATTCCTAATAAATGTAACGAAATCATTTATTTTGAAAAAAAAAATCATTTTCGTTGTCTAATTACAGAAATTATGAGTTTGGTCATGTTCTCTGCTCATGGATGTAGGAAGGGAGGTACCAGGTGAGCCAAGCCCACGCTGGAATAATTTGGTGCCCCTCCGGTTTTTTAAAAACTGAATAATTAAGATTTTTTTTCACAAAAAGATCTATTTAATGTAAAATCATCAATAATGTAATTTTTATTTTAACGTAGATTTTTTTAACATAGACTCCAAGAATTACTTACGTTTACACTCCTGACACAATAAAATGATTCATATTCAGATTTTCATTTCATTAATTAAACGTTAACTCGGCTTCGATCATCGCTTCCCATTTCATCATCGTTTGCAAGTGACCGCTGGGAGTTCAGGCACTCTATGGAAAATATATTTAGGCTACGCCTATATCTATACCCTTAAAAAATCATTATAAAATCATACTTAAACCTGCAACTTAAGATCTTGTAAACTTATTCAATCGCCAAGGTCAGTTGTGAAACATGTATAACAAAATAAAACAATTTGGTCGTTACGTAAAATTTAAGAATTTAGTTCTTTTATTATTTTTGCTACTACTAAGTCCATACTTAGATATCTCTACAACCTTCTAATGAATTTAACGGCAATCTAACATGTACTACTGGTGAAACGAGTATTACTTGGATCTATACCAAGGACGTGTTCCCAGCCTTGCGAAGAGTTACCTGAGATAGAGATATCAATATTACAAGTTATTACGCTGAAAATAGTTGAACATCTTCAGCTAATGACATAAATATTTTAAATCGCAAAGATTTTTATTCTTTTAAAGAAATATTTTTTTTAATACGAGAACAAATAAATAATAGTAAAGGATATTTGTAATAATAAAGTATGTAATCAAACCGGCACTTCTTTAAGGAAAAAGGTGCCGGATCAGATAAGCCTAATTGTGAGAAAAAAATATCTCAAATTTTTTTTTCAAATTATAATTTTAAAGGTAATTATTTCAGTAAAACAAAACACTTCCTTTGTAGTCAGTCAAAAATGTGTATAACTTCATCATTATTCTGGTATGTTATTTATAGATTTTTATGAAATTGTTATTGAAAAAGGTATAAATTAATATGAAAAGCTTAAATTATTTTAATACGAAGTAAAACTTCGTATTGAAATAATTTATACGAATACATCTAAAATATTGCGTGTATTTTTTTTAAAAACTTATAATTTGATTTTATTCTCTTTTTTTATTTAAATTTATTGAAAATACTATTTAAAAAAAAGTATAATAAAATATCTATTTAAATAAATATTTCGTAGTAAAGAATTTTAAGGAAGACGCTGATTCATCACACGACGGATGTTTTCATACATTTAAGTTGACGGAGATCAAAGTCGCGTAATGTTAAACTTCCTTTGCCATTGTTTATTGTTATAAGGACAAAAAAAATGTAAGTATTCGTATATATGACGATTTCTTTACAAAAGGTCAAACAAATATGCATGTAATATTAAAAACTATACTTGATGTTGTGAATTAGTAGTCAAAACTTAGGGAAACGATATATTTATATTATTTATTGTATATAATAAAAACACAAAATGTAAATAAAGATTGCTCACACATGTATATCATATCCATTTTGACGATAAATATGTATTTAATACTGGAATATCAATTACCTGTGTACCAAACGATAGAATAATTAATTAAACGTTGTCCTGTACGTACGTAAATACATATTACATTCAATTCCATTATCATTTATCTTTACATCTATTAAATTATATAGATATTAAATACTGTAAGGTAATTACTTTTTTAATTATATGTACCGATACATAGTATGAGACCGGTCGTGGCGCAGCGGCACGAAGTGTGACTGTAAAACCGACTGGTTGTGGGTTCGATCCCCACTCGAGGAGATGAAATATTTAAATAAAATAAATAAATCAGCTTCACGCTGTATCCCGCACACAGCAGGGTAGGCAGAGGAAACCTAGTGTTAAGACACTCCGTTCCCCACTTTCTCCCGAATTCTGGAGGCATTGCGCGTTGAGTGGCTCAACTCAACGCCGAAAATGAAATATTTACTTAAATTTATATTTCCATATCTTCGCTCTGGTGTCGAGGCTAATCGCGGCGTTGAGTTCTACCACTCAACATGCCTCCAGAATTCGGCAGAAAGTGGGGAACGGAGTGTCTTAACACTAGGTTCCTTCTGCCTACCCTGGTGTGTGCGGGATATAGCGTGAAGCCGATTTATTTTTTATTTATACATAGTGTGAGATTATTCTTCTTTTATGCGTCGTTATATGCTTTTGGTCTCTTCTCATCTTGATCTATTTATTTATTTTGGAAATTGTTTATTCTAATTATAAAAGCCTACCCTAAAGATATTATATTTGTCTTAAAATTTCAAAAAATAAATCTTGTGATGAATGTACCTATGACATTATTTTCGTCATAATTGTCGAAAATATTAAAATATGTATATTAGTTTCGGTTCAGAAATTTTACTGTGGTAACCATTCTTATTTTTCAACTTAATTCACTCCTAGAATATCTACCTCAGCACCGTAGTAACGCAACGCATTTCTTCTAGAACGCCCAACATTTATTGCGCCAAACATTTTATTTTGAACAATAAAATAAAAGGAATTAATGACAGTAATTTATAAATTGATACATAAATTGCTGAAAAAAAAGGAATACTTTTATCATTAATAATATGACAAATTATGAATTAAAAAACTGTAATACATATTTCATTATTCATTAAATATATCTAATATTTTATTTGAATATATATTTAACCTGTATTGTCTGCCGGATGATTTTTTTATACTTGCAAATAAACGGGACATAACAGCATGAAGCTCTATTGATAATTGTGTTCGTTAACAGATTATGCGTTTAGGTCAAGATCACGTTGTAAAATTAAATAAGACCTTGGCGGAAAACCTTAACAATAAAAATGTTTTGTGCAACTGTGAGATATAAAGCGAGATAATTTACACGTAGCTTGTAATTGTATAAATAATTAGCCTCATGCTGTATCCCGCACACAGCAGGGTAGGCAGAGGGAACCTAGTGTTAAGACACTCCGTTCCCCACTTACTGCCAATTTTGGAGGCATTGCGTGTTGAGTGGCAGAACTCAACGCCGTGCTTTGCCTCGACACCAGAGCGAAGAAATGGAAATATAAATTTAAGTTAATATTTCATCTCCTCGAGTAGGGATCGAACTCACAACCAGTAGTTTTTACAGTCTCACTTTGTGCCCCTGCGCCACGACTGGCCTCAATTTACTGTAAACTCTTGTAATTGTATGATTTTATCAAATGAAGTATTTGCTTATTTCCCTTTGAATTCTGAAAGAGGATCGCGCGGTGAGCCGTGAAGGCCTAATACCTGGCTATAACGGATATTTCGAATATGTATTTACTTCCTAACTGCACTTGCAAGCCCTTGCAAAATACATATACTTATGCAAACTGTTAAATATCTAATACGTCCTGTCTTTAATAAAATTTAGCAAACATGTTTTGTTCAGCTCATATCGTACATATATACTTATAACGTACCCAATTATATTTCTTGCATTGCTAATATTTGTTGCATGAAACAAGGTTTATAAAACAAAATTAATCTTATACTTATCTCAGAAGTCTAAAAAAATCGTTAGAATCACGAAAACAAAAATGTTTCAGTTTAATTAAAGTGCATTTGTTGTGTCACAGTTGCATTATTCATGTCACCATTCGCCTTATCTCATAGACATCAAAATATAGTAATTTGTCGCACTTGTCTTAAAAATAATAGCGATTGCACAATTTGCTTGCACATTAAACCATTTTTAAAGTATAAAGATAAAAGATATCAACCTCCGACAAAAAACTGCGTATTTGGTAACTATACGTTAAATTGTTATATTCACAACAAGATGTAATTTTTATAACCTAACATAAGCGTATGTTAAGCTCAAATCAGTGTTAAATCGCCATGAACTACTTTTAAATTAGCTAATTAGGTACAAGCTTTTTTGGTTTTGGTTGGTTGGTTTACAAGCAATTACAAACCTTATATTGGTTGGAGGTATCAAAATCATTTGAAAGTTGAAATCGTTTATTAATAAATATGTTGTATTATAATACATAGTAAGGGCTACTGCTCGCTTTGCCTGTCGCTAGTTGCTATAATGATAAAAAAATCTTTAAACGGTAACTCTGTGCTACTCTACTGTACTGCTACTATATTTTAAATAAAAAACACTATACATTCAAAAAAGACCGGTCGTGGCGCAGTGGCACAAAGTGTGACTGTAAAACCGACTGGTTGTGGGTTCGATCCCCACTCGAGGAGATAAAATATTTACTTAAATTTATATTTCAATTTCTTCGCTCTGGTGTCGAGGCAAAGCGCGGCGTTGAGTTCTGCCACTGAACACGCAATGCCTCCAAAATTCGGCAGAAAGTGGGGAACGAAGTGTTTTTCACTAGGTTCACTCTGCCTACCCTGCTGTGTGCGGGATACAGCATGAAGCTGATTTATTTTATTTATTTTTACTCAATCTAAAAAAATGCTTCGAAAAATAAACTTAGGTACACATAAAACTAAATATCAACTTGTAAACGCCTATTATTACATTTTAAATTAAGTCACGATTGTAATTGGTGCATTGCCTAAACCTTTAAATTTATTGAATCTGAACAAACCGAAACAATTACATAGTAATAAATAATTTGCAAAGGTGCAAGACTTGCAACATCTGGGAAGTTAGAACTGAGAACAACATTATATTGTATGGAAAATATTCACCATTGTCCATTGACAACTTGTCATGTACACTTTCGTAATACTGTTATCGTTCAATGACATTGTAAGTACTTGTATATGGTGTTGCGTTAATTTGTCATTTTTTTTTCGTGTTCCAATTACTCAGACACCAAATTCTATTTTATTGTGGCCGTCTTGGCGCAGCGGCAGTTACTGTCAATATGACGATTGCTGTTCAGTTCGGTTCTTAGTTTATGGCGTTTCGAGCGTGCCAGTTGAGCACTAATCACTTCGCCAATGTCACGTTGTATGGAGTGCACATCCTGCACTCAGCAGGGTAGACAGAGGGAACCTAATAATTAGTAGTAATTTATATGATATTGTACGGTTCGCAGATAATATTTCCTTAATATTTGAGATTGACAGAAATAAAGTAAATAATAGTTAATTGTTGCATGTCCTTCGTTGGTTTGACTTTAATAATCTAATGTTAAATGCAAAGAAAACTAAGTATTTTAAGTTTGCACTACCTAATGTTAAAAAACAAAATTTTAGCCTTGTAATTAAAGGTGAAAATCTTAACGTTACAGAATCGACAGTGTTTCAGGGATTAACTATAGATACTAAGCTCAAGTGGAATTACCACTTTGAAAGCTTGGAAGCTCGGCCGCAGTCGCAGTTAAAAAAGTTAGAAAAATGACGGACATCGACGCTGCTCGATTAGTTTATTTTAGTTATTTTCATAGTATTCTATCTTATAGAACGCTACTATAGGATAGTGCCGCAGTAAGTGTAAATTCAATATTTATTCTTCAAAAAAGGGCCGTGAGATCTATTTATCATCTTATAGATCGAGATTCTTTGCGAGATGTTTTTAAAGATACAGGTATAGTTATAGGTATTCTTACAGTTGCCTCGCAATACATATATTACAATATTCTGTTTGTCCGTCAACATATTTAATGTTATAATAAAACAGTGACAGCCATACGATAGGTATGAGAAACAAAGACAAACTTGTAACGCCGTAAAATCGTTCTTGTTCGTTTACGGTCACACGCTTGTACCACTGCACCACTACTGGCCTTTTAATAACAACATGAGCTCTACAATTACTCTACATCATCAAATTTATAACCACACGAATTGTACTTAATAATTACCAGTTGAAATTATAATTGTATTTTCAAAAATCGTTCTTGTTCGATATCGATGGGTACTTAAAATTATCATATATAATAAGTATAGGAAAAAAATTGATGAATTTTTGCATGGTATTAACCTAGGGTCCCAAGGTACATTTTTTTGGGTTTCATTCCGAATTTCATTATAGTTTTCTTTAAAAAAAATAAAAACTGAAAAATGTAAATTACTTAAAATACCGATAACTACTGTATGAAATTCAATTATTTTTAGCATGGTAATAGTTCNACCTAAAGTTTTAATAACTTTCTCATAAAAAATCTTCATTGCGCTGCAAACATACATAATAGGTATATCAAACCACGAACATAATTCAGTGTGTTAAGTAAATAATTCTGTGGTATAAGCGGGCGAAGCCGCGAGCGGGTCGCTAGTATCAAATATAAGAATTCAGTTTAAATTTTAAAAGAAAGTTTAGATCTCTAACAAAATGTAGATAATCAATGAACGGTTAAATAACCCAGTCCATAAAAAGCTTGATTATGCGGAACTTACATCATCTTCACGAAAAACAGTGGCTACGGTGAATGTACCATCTAATGGCCTTTTCTATTTATACTTTTCATTTTGTTAAGTCTCAATATTTGATTTCACGTTAGTTCAATAAAGTTGATGAGCATCTATCAGATAAAATAGGAGTATTAAAAAAATCTACGTTATTTGAGGGGGTCGTGGCGCAGGGGCACAAACGTATGACTGTAATGCGACGGTTATGGGTTCGATCTCCACTCGAGGAAATGAATGATTATTTCTCTGAAGCTGAACGCCCTAATCTTAAATAAGGAGTGGATTTTTTTCGTTGGATAGTTAAGCAAGGATTTTTTTTAGCTTTACAATGCACACAACAGGGTAGGCAGAGCGAACCTAGCGTTAAGATACTCGGTTGCCCATTTTCCGCCGAATTCTGAATACATTGCGTATTGAATAGCGGAAATCAACCCCGTGCTTTGCCTTGACATCAGAGCGAGGAGAAAAAAATATTAAATATTTCATTTCCTCAAGTGGTAATCGAATTGACGACACGACCTATAGCGTTCATAGTCACACACTTATGGCTTATGCTCAGGAAGGTTATAGTTACTTAAATCACGTTATTCATATAACCTTGGGTAAGTTCTACCCACATTCATAGGTTCGTCGGGTACTTAGAATGAATGTATCGTGTATTATACAAAGCTCTTTATTCCCATTTCCAAATGACACGGGCGATAACGCAGGCCTGGAATAATTATGCGCAACAAATTATACATACTTATAACATACAACACATCAAATCAAATTTGTAAATGTCTTTTTTGTGAAATTTTAAATACAATGAATCGAAGTTTTTTAATTGAGTAGAACTATGTATGCCTATGCACCTTAAAATAAATTAATTAAATAAAAAAGCAAAAGTGATTAGATTTAAATATATGTAGTTACTTTTTTATTACCTTCACGTTCTATGTGACATATTACAAGGTAGACGGAGAGATCCTAGAGCTAAGATTGCTCTCCGATATCTACCTGTGTTCCAGACATTGTGCCTTATGTGAGGTGGAAATCAACACCGCGATTTTTCTTGGCAAAGCTGAGAAATGAAAATAATTTATTCCCTCGAATTCCTGTTCCCATCAAACTCACAATCATCATGTTTACAATCATATGCTTACCGTTACTCACTGCGCCGCCTCAATAGCCTCAATAAAGATAAATGAAAATATTTATTAAATAATTACATTTATCTTTATTGTCCGTCACCATTACAACATAAGAATCGCAGAAGGTTATAAAAGTTTCGCTATATTTTTTTTTCTTTTTTATTTTATTTGAATACTGTAAGTGCCATTGCCGTTCACCATATAACCTTCTGGTGAATTATTATAAATACAATTAGAATATATAGACATACCCTACAAAAGTAAAGCGAAATTTCGCAACATTTAAATACCACGCACAATAAAGATATCAACGCGTTACACAAACCCACCGCAAATTATGCAGAAGATTTAATATTATAATATTTTGACGTAACATCTTCTAACGCATAATTGCATTGCATAAAATTTTGTGATATATAAATATGAAAAAAAAACTAAGGACTCGGAGATGTCAATTAAAGACTGTTAAGCGAACAGCCCTTAAATCATTACAAATGTATGTATAATATATGTTTGTACAGATTTAATGATAGTTACTATCTAGCAAGGCCTAGCAGAAAAAAGTGAAAGCCATAGTCGGACTGTTAACTTGATTTCCGCCACATAGTGCTGTATTGATTCCACTCAACAGAAACGTTCAAAGAAAAAAACGTGTCTTAAACAATAGATACCTACGCTGCTATAGCGGACTGCGGACAGTTTGAAGCTACAAAAAAAACGCGTATTTCGTAAATATTTTTAGCAGAAAGTAAATAGACAATAAAAGTTTTTTTATATACGAGAATCGAGATATACGACGTTTTCCTGTTTCCATGATAGGTCCTTACGTTCCCAATCTAAGACTATGCTGTCCATGTCTGACTCTTTTGGAGTCGCTGGAGTGTATTACTGTGGAATGGATTACAAGAGTTCATAAGAAAAGCTCGCTCTCGTGAGGTATTAAAAAACTCCGGGTAAAAGAGTTCGTTTTAAAAAGTCATAATTATGTAATATTAATATTACTATTTGATTTGTTTTGCTATTATCTATATGCTATATATGTACAGTTTTTATTTTGTTTATTTGACTATTATAATTTAACTATTGTTAAAATTACTATAATCTCTTCTCTATATATAATAAGACAGTAAAAACATTTTGTCTGTACATTTAGTAATTTTGACTGAAATGGATAGAGGGACACTTAAAAAGAATAATAGAAAGCAAAAAGATTTTTTTGAATTTCTTGTCTGTCTGTCTGTCTGTCGATATGTATGTCCACATTTTTCTCTGAAAGTACTGAACCGATTTACTTAAAAGTTTCACCAATTGCTTTGTTTTAACTCAACTTAACTACTAAAGTTTGGTTCATCAAAATCGGTTCATTAAAAAAAAGTTATCGTCATTTGAATGAACTCAAGGCATTAGTTTGCCTGCGAATGTTATATAGCAATCGCGCTGGTAAGATTCCTGGCTAAAGAATGACATTCGAAACGTCTTGGTTATATGACTGTTGATAAAAATATATATTTTTGAAGCACTATTATACAATATTTTATACAATAAAGTAAACAAAATTGAATTGTTAGTGGAGATTACCTTCATAAATCATAACAGTTAAGTTTAAATCGTAATTAATTCAACACAGAGATAAAGAACGATTTGATCTTCAAAGAGATATCAAGCAAATACATAGATTTTTTGGTTCGTTCGTTCGTTTGAAATAAATCTATATAAAAATGCCTAAAAACATCCTTTCTACGTGTACTCTGTAATAACTACATATTTACCAATTGTACATTTAGCTAATAATATGTGTAACTAATTTAAAAACTGTACAGGAGTTAATATGCAAACATTACAGTTATTTTACAAAGAATATTATGAATCCTTACCCAAATCAATAATTTAACATTTAAGGCTGTTTCTGAAGCAGTACATTAAATTATTAAGTGACATCAGCACATTTAACAGAGCTTTAAAAAACATAACATAGGTAAAAAGAACGTAATGTTACAAAAAATATATACATATAATAAATAATTAGCTTTATGTATATTTTATGAATATCAAATATCAACATTGGTCGTATTTTTAGTTCGAAACAATCAAAAATTCTTATAGAAATTACGATAGTGTCGTAAAAAAAACATTTTAGAATATTACAGATTAAAGTAATAAAAAAATCATATTAGAAGTAATTATAGTTGTCAATCAATTCTGCTTATTAAATCAATAATCATGTATTTTAAGCGGGCGAAGCCATGGGCGGGCCGCTAGTTATTTTATATGTAAAATTGTTTGGCTGCTTGCTTTTTACCGTTAAGCACGCTTTTTGTATTTTTTTTTTTGTAATTTATGCAGTAAAGAATATATAAATAAATGAATTAATTAATTTTTAAATCTTCATGTTAAGCTCATTTGAAAATTATTATTACTATACGAAGCATATTAATATTTTAAATGTCGCTAAATAATTAAGTAAGTACTTATAAATGGTTTGTAAAAACGCAGTAGGTTGTACCTGGATATTTTTTTCAAGAATAGTAGATATCTACTATTGTATAAATACAGTTCTTTCATTCTCAAGTAGCCTTAATTACGTTTGAATAATAAGTCACCAGTAATTTTCTTTTTTCAGTACATAAGCATAATACGCATCGAACATACAACAGCAATAATATGATATAGTATTTTATTTACAGGATAATGACAGAAGCAGTGGAAGCAGGTACAGGTCTCGCTTGGCGGCTGTTAGCAACGCTGGAAGGAGGGTCTCTATTAGTTGCCACTTCAGCTCTCATAGCATATACGGCTAGACTGAAACTTTCTAGAAAAAGGCGGTATAGGATTATAAATAGCGTGCTGGTAAGATAGTCATGTCCAAAATTGGTTCTACTTTGATGTACACATTTTTTTTTCATTTCATATAAATAGAGTACTCAACACTTAGTTGTTGACTTTATCTTCAGTACTCTAGTTATACAAAGAAGAAAAAAGAAAAAGATTCATTTACATCGTCTAAGAAATCATCGAATACATAACCCTACAGAATTTAATATTGCAAACAGTATAACCTACTTATTTTTTATATTAGAATAACGGGAATAAAATGAGAAATAAGAAATGTTTATTTATTTTTTACGCAGGTTTCAAATACAACAAGTCCGTTAGGTCGCGAGTTAAAATCTAAGTTGGAATCACTTGAATTTATTGTACGCGTACCAAGCGAGAACACATCCTGTGTGGACAAAGTTGACGCACTTGTGGTTATTGGTGCGGAAGTGGAATCCGGGCTGGATGGATTATCTCATCAAGTGACTCGAGATGTATATGGAAATTTAAAGGTAAATTAAATCAAACAATTGACGTAACGTAAATAATTTATAACATGGTGATATATTACGTCTATCTATTGCCTAGTTTATTTAGTTCACGTTGCAAGATAAATAAAAAGTTCTTAAATGTGAACGAAGAACATATAGATCAAATAAAATTATAGTGAAACTAAAGTAATTGCTTTTCTATGGTACATTACCAGAGGAGGGTTTTCTTAGGCGTATAAGGAAAATATATAATTTTAAAAAATTATATCTCAGTTTGATAAGATTATTTTAAATACTTATTTAGAAAACGTATAAAAAATTTATATTAATATTAGATGCTAACAACAAAAATAAATTGTAACAAGCCTATAAAAATTTCGACGTAGCCCGATGAGAACGTGTGGCTTAGCGGTCAGAGCGCCTGATCGGTTTCCAGGAGGCGCGGGTTCGAGTCCCGCTACGTTCAAATTTTTATACGTTTTCTAAATAAGTATTTTTCTATGTATCTAAGAATAACACTTTAAAAATGTTTAAAAAAAAAAAGATTATTTTAACCCTAATATGCAGGGGGAATACTTACTTTAATTTAAGAAAAATTCAAAGTTATTAGAATCATTGTCGCACTCGGTGAAGCGGGGAGGTTGTATCGCGTGGGCGTGCGCCGGCAGCACGGGCGGGGCGGGGGGTGCAGGTACCTTTACAGCAGCCTCGAACGCCTGCGACGCTGTAATGAGAGCTAGTTTACAATATATTGCTAAGATGTAAGTATGAAAATGAGGTAATTATATTCTATGGAAAAAAGCTACCAATGTCGGTAAAGCAACCAGTATATTGTTGGTGACTTCTCATACATATAAGTTTTTGTCAATGGCTAATCCATTGACCTATAAAGCAGATATGACAATTGTATTTTGGATATGATGAAAATGTACATTGAAATAATATAACATATTTTATTTTATTCCATTTAAGGTTATAATTGAGATATTTTTTAATCCGCGACGATAACAGAGAGCGTTACAAGTTTAAAATGTCTGTCTGTATATGTGTATCTGTTTCTGTATGTCTGTCTGTGGCATTGTAGCTCCAAACCGATTGAACTGATTTTGATCTATTTTGTTTTGTTTGTAAGGTAATCTATAGTATTCTTATCTATGATTCGAGATAATATGTTCAGCCGTTTCAAGATTATTAGCTCTTTCTAATTGTTAGTTTATTTTAAGAGCTTTTGTGTCAGTAGTTATTAATTATTACATATATTTTTTTGTTATTTATTTAGTTAAGCAGTAATTAAGTTACTATAATTTGATGTTGATGATGTTGATATTACCTATACATTTTTTTTACACATTCAGTTAGTTTTTCTATTGTAATGTTAAGAAATGAAATATTTTAAAAATAGAAATCGCCAATGCTTTGAAAATTTTATCTTGGTTGTAAAAATAAAAATAGTTTAGATATATTTCTACTTATGTGTAATGAATTAAAAAATATTTTTAGTTGTCATTGCGATGGTATATGGATCGACCGATGTACCACAATAGAACAAACAGTCGACAAAATTGTCAAAGAATTCTTGCCCAATGCAATCGCATATGACAATGGATTTTCAATCAGGTAAATATATATTTTTTTTACAAAAAAAACCAAAGAAAATTAATAATAAATAAAATTTAAAAACATTTTCATTCAAACATTCAACTGTCGAAGCCAATGAGAAGTTTCTTAAGACAATGATTTCGTATTTCCCTCTCAAAAAAATATCAATATTGTTATTTGTAATAAAGATCTCTCCGAAGTGCGGCAATGTCATGAAAACAAAAATAAATACTTTTTGAATTATAATTTACATAAAGAATCTGGACTACGAGAACCAAAGGAGGGCTCGCAGGGCTGGGCTTTTCGGTACGATTAAACTCCTTGAAGATCCTAGATGTTAATCTTAATAAACCTTTGGCTTATTTTTTTATAGTTTTTATACAGAAGAGCTTTTTAGTTTTTACACAGTCGAGTTTTTTATTCTAATTTTTTATGGTATATTTACATACCTAATACAAAAATTCATCCTATTTAATACTCTAATTTATACAGCTTCGATAGTAATCAATATACTTACTGAACATAATTTATAATAACGAGTCACTTGTTCAGTTCTGCCTGCTAATGGTAAAGCTAAAATGGCTTTTGCAACGACTCCGTTAGGAAATAGATCAAAGATAATATTATATTTTGAACAGTAAATGGTGTATTTATACGATTTATGAGGGTATACTCGTATTTGATACAACGATTATTATAATGTAATATTTTTTTAGCTAAATGTAGCATAGTTAAAGATATTAAATATACTGATTTTATTTGATATTAATTTAAGTGTTAAAAACACAGTAGTGGCTTTATCTCCTATAGGTTTTGATTATTCAGTGAATGAAGTTGATAAACTTAAGTTTGCAAATATAAATTTATAATGATTTTTTTTATAAAATACCTATAAATGATCATTGATTTTCGGATTTTGTCCTTTATTTATGTTGTAAATCAGCATCACGCTGTATCCCGTATACAGCAGGGTAAGCAGAGAGAACTTAGTATTAGACACACCGTTCCCCGCTTTCCGCCGAATTTTTTGAGGCATTGCGTGTTGAGTGGCGGAACTCAACGCCCCTTTTGCCTTAGTGCCAGAGGAAAGAAATGAAAATATTAAGAAATTATAATTCATTCTCTCGAGTGGGGATCGAATCCACAACCATCGTGTTACAGTCACACCCTTGTGCCCCTGCACCACTTCTTTTTTTTTCAATTTGTATTATATATTGTAAGTTCTCACTTCGTCGGCGAATTACATACAAAATATAATAAAAACGATTCATAAATGCTCGTATCTTTTAATTGTGTTCTTCTTGATATTGTTCATTACTTCAAGACTGTAGACCTGAATATTTGATATTAATTTCAGTTTGATATCTCCTCGTGATTTTGAGATAAATGGTCTTGAAAGACCAATAGACTGACAGCAATGTAATTCTATAAGGGTTCCGTTTTTTTCTTTTGAGATACAGAACCCATTAAATCAAAGAAATCATTAGGAGGCAGCGCAGTTTTAATATAACCATATTAAAACCCATAATAAGTTCTTTGATTTTCACGATTATTACATATTTTAAATGAAACTATTTTAACCGGATTAATCGCGTATATTTAGTATTTTTATACATTTTTGGAAATCTGACGTTTTAACATATTGTATATTTATATATAATACAAGAGATTACCTAATCAGATTATTAAAAGTAGATAAGTTATTGAGACCGGCCGTAAGTCGATTTGTACAATGTACTGATTTAATTTACTATGCATTCTATTTTTACAGAAATACTGCGCATAAAGTCAGCATGTTCATCGGCCGTTGGTTGAAGATGATTACATAAATTCTTTTATTTAATTTTTATTGTTTTTTTTAATTAAAAACACTTTTTAATAAAATTATATTTAAGGTTAATTTTCTAAGTATTAAAAGTAACACAATAAAAAAATTGTTTACCTATTATGACTTTCATTTAATCTATTACTAGTTATTCCAAGTTATCTTCAATCAGAGGTCAGTCGTGGCATAGCAACACAAGTGTGCAACTGTAAGCTCGGTAAGTTGTGGGTTAAATTTAGGAAATGAAATATATAATATTTTCACTGGTTTCCCAGGTTACTCTGCTATATACTTTGTTTTTTAGCTTCGCATCTTCACATCGCTATCACTAATATAGACCCCGTTAACAAGTATACACAAATAAAATAAATGTAGATATTAAACATACCATTGTTATATTAATTAAAAACATTTCTAATGCATTATTATAAATTTTCACACTTTACTAATAACTAAGGAGACCATTTCAAAATGACATTTAAATTTGGTCGGTCGAATTACGTTTTGCCGCGATTATAACTTTAAAAAACGAGAGCCACGCTAAAAAAATAATATGAAAAAGTTAAATATTACTTAAAAATAAAAATTAAATAAAATTCTTTACGCTGCTTTGCTTCACGCTGTATCCCGCGCACAGTAGAGTAGGCAGAGTGAAACCTAGTGGTAAGACACTCCGTTCCCCATTTTCCGCCGAATTTTGCGAGGCATTGCATGTTGAGTGGCGAAATTCAAAACCGGGCTTTTGCCTTGGTGCCAGAGCGAGAAACGCAAATATTAATAAATAATAATTGTGAATTAAAAAACCGATGTCCCGTTTTGAGCCGGAAAAGAATGGTCACGTTATTATATTTAAATTTTTTTTTATAAAAAAAGGATTTTTCCCTAACATATGGATATAATAAATATGGATAGTAAATTAGATTTACTATAAAGACATATTTTACCTTGATCTATTTTTATCGGATATTTTAGTTAATTTATCAAACTGCATCTATAAAATACTTCGAAATATTAATAGATTAAATAACTCGCGCCATTTTTTTTAAATGGACGTATACCGGAAATGATAGCATTGACAAAAAATTGTATTACAGATGTACACAAAGCACCTACTAAACTTTAAGACTGTCCATGCAATTACAACACGATATTTATAAATAAATATAATAAAATGAAAAAAAAAATCTTTTATAATGCTTTACTATAATGTAACTCACGACTTCTAAATTTTACCTGCATTAAATATAATCAAGACTGGCAGAAATGCAGTACCGTACCGTATAGATTTTCGTTATTTACCGATGTAACTTATTTAAAGCGGCTTAAAAATTTCTATTATTATTCTAATGTACAATTTATATTTTGACAAGCTAAATATTAATTTGGTTACAAAGATAAATACGGTACCGTACTGGCTATTAATTCAATCTGTGTACTTTACGTGATACTAGACAATATGTTTTCTGTGGTTTCAGTTTTCGGACTCGAAATGTAGTGACAGACGTGTCCATAAACCATAATAAATACAAATCCTTTTTTCGTTATTTGTAATGTCCACTGCGGTTTAATAACCCTGCATAATAGCCCTAAATACATCTTTCGATTATGTTTATTTATTATAACATCTTGTTTGATCTAAATTTCCGACATAACTATGGAAGAGGTGAGTGTTTAGGTTACCATATTTTTGTTGTGTCACATTTCACAATAAAGACCCAGTAGAGAACAGCGCATGGTCAATGATTATTTTGCAATAATATTTACTTTCAGGAGCTTAGCGAAAATGAATTGGAGGAACGGATGTATGCTATGATACACCATGTTGACGAAACACAAGTAAATGTAGGCACAAATCCAAAAGAAGAAACATTTGAAAATGCCCCCCGCAGTACAATTCGAAGGTACTGGCGAACAAGTGGTGACCAAAATAATATTTACAAAAAAGTAAACACTCCTAAAGAGTCCGCAGTTAATAAAAAAATAACTGAAAACAGCGTAACTGAAGCAAAAGATGAACAAAAAAACAATCGTGAACTGTCCCCAGACTTATCAATATTCCAAAAGCCAGTGCCAGAAAATATAAAGCAAACTATTGAAATAGAGGAACATGTGATTGAAAATCGTGTGGTGGAGCTGGAATCTAGTGATGAAGATGAAGTGATTGTAGTAGCATTGCCTCCAAAACCAACAATTACTATAGAGAGTTCAGATGAAGACGATATTGCTGTTACTACTGAAGTCCCTGAAAAGAAAGTCCTTGATAAACCAACTCAGGAAAAACCATCAGACCGAGAAGTGACAGCCAGTCCTGTACCATCTGTTGTATCATCAGTTTCAGATGAATTTATACGTGGTGACTGTATAGCATTGAATATATCTTCGAAACATCCTAACAACCAAAGTTTCGATTTTAGCCTTCATGGGTCAGATTTGTTGGGCAAAACACCTACTAAGAAGAAAAGAAGGAAGAAAAATAAAGATGCTACTTCTACACCTATATCAGGCGCACCTGCAAACAATACCCTTGAAGAATGTTTTGCCACACCCAAAGGCAAGGTAAAAAATAAACGGCAAAGGACAAAATCATACCAGGTTTCAGAAAAAAGTTTACCTAATGCAGATGTTTATGATTCTGACAGCAACCAATCAATAATAGACAATAATAAAAGTAACAGCCAATACATTGTGACTGATAAGAGTTTGCCAAACACTGATGTTTACGAATCAGATTCAAATCAATCGGAGATTGCAAAAGACACACAACCTAAAGCAAATCCTCCAGATGATGTTAATAGCTCCGATAGTAGCGTTGATAAATTAGTCTCAGTAACACCCACAACAACTAAAAAATCTACCAATGAGTTCAATAAAACTTCAATTGTAGACTTAACCGAACCAGAAATTGAGAAAAATGAAACGATAAATGAAAGTATTGTTATGGGGAATGTTACGGGACTTACAGAAATGGATGAATATAGTGACGAAAATACATTGCCACAAGGCGATATCTCTAAATGCGGCTCAACAAAAATCCCAGCCATATTGCATGCTGATTTGGATTTTGATAATTTGAAAGGCAATGACAAGTTTTGTAAGAGACGATGCTATTCCCTAAGTACTCTTAGAGCAGAAATGGAAAAGTTTTATAATGAAAGCTGGGGAGGTGAAGATTTTAACCATAGAGAAATACAAAAAAATATGTCAAGTGAGTATTTATTCAAATATTATTATGCATTAACTATATATAGAATATTAGAAAAATATCTTTAAATATCTGAATAAACAACAGTTGTGTCAGTTGCAAAAGCAAAAGGCAGGTTGAGTGCGTAACATTGTCTTATCACTAGGCTTAATGTATCCTACATTAAGCCTACCACAGCATGAAGCTAAAAAAAAACTGATTAAATGTAAAATAACTATTTATAGAATAAATACATAGTAGAAAAAATAAAGTAGTAAAGTGTAATTTTTATACTTTATAGGAGACAAAAACTTGTGGGCAATAGATCCTAAAGACAGAATGCCATCATTGTCAAAACGAAAAATAACGTAAGTAATATTTATACGGTGTTTCTAATGTATTTACTTATGTCTTACTTAAATACATATTTAACAATTTGAAAAGAAAAAATCATGTTAACGAAAAACAATAGATAAGCTTAAAAAAGCTTTTATATTATAGTGGAAACTTTTGTTTTTATGTTAAGCCCAAGTGGTGCAAATTAAAAATTGGTAATATCAAATATTATCTATTCATCTGATTATATTTCTTTATAAAATTGTGCTAAAAGCATAATCATATTATTTATATTAATTATAAATAAAACAGCCAGTAAGTAAGCAAAAAGGAAAGGCTTTATATATGAAAACATATTAAATAGATATAATTTGTAGATAAAATATCATATATTTATATATTTACAGATGTAATTACTGTAACCGTGTTGGTCACCGTGATGATGTGTGCCGCATGAAGCCACCAGTGTGTTTCATGTGCGGCACAGCCGGCCATTTTGAAACTCGATGTCCAAGAAAAATTTGTGTCAATGTAAGTTTTTTTTTTATGAATCATTGAAAATGAAAAAGTTTTGAAATGTGTTGAAGCTCAGTTCATCCTATTTAAACGATTTTGACATGAGTATTAAATTTAAAAGTAATGTTTAAGATTGTTGTGGTACAGAACTTTATGTTTGTAGATTCGATTCACACTCTTGAGAATTCATTATTTTTATTTTCTCTCACTGGTAACAAGACGAAATGCGGCACTAAGATCTACCATTTAACACGCAACAGTGTCTCGATAATTGGGCGGCGGGGGGCCCATGTGGTACAGTGTTTTAACATTAGGCTGCCTTTGTTATATGCACACAGAAAAAATAAATATTATTTTTGCTTCTAGTGTGGATCACCAAACTACATGTACTCCACCATGTGTCGTAACTGCTCCAATTGGAATTGTATCAAGTGCGCTGAATGCGGACAGATCGGTCATCCAGCAAGCCACTGTCCCGATGTGTGGAGACGCTATCATAACACTGTAAGTTAATGATTACTGTATATAAAATAAAATAAAAATAATTTATTTCAGATTAAAATCCATATCCGTATAGTGTTAGTGTGTTTGCAACAATTTTTTCTTATGAATTATGTTAGTTATAGTTATTTGTATATTATTTTATTTGGCCGGTTATCGTTTGAATAGAACAATCTGGGCGAGCCGTATTTGTCTTCAGAATGCTGTTGTGACTGGCCCTCATGCGCCACAGCAGGGACAATGCTTTTTTACGCATTATAGCGTGGAATCCGTCAACCCGGTGCGTCCGCGAACATTCCTGAGGCGCTGCAGAACCGCGGCAGACTCAACAACATTCTGAAGGCATTATTATATTGTACGCGTAGTGCGTTGTAAGCTCGACGCGTATAGCTCACCCACAGGCCACCCGAGTAAAACGATTGACAGAATGCCCGAAATAGGGTAATCTTGACAACCGCGTTACCACGGGCAAACCTGTGAAATATAGAAATTTGAAGTTTCTTTTATTATCTTTTTTTATATCTGTTAGGTTTTACGTTTTTATTTATCCACATTTTAAACATTATCAAATGTTTTAAGTATACTTTACTTTTATATGACTTTTTTATTTTTGCACTTGGATTTAATATAAAAAAAAAATCACTATAAAATTAATATTTCTAATATGAATGCAATAGTAATCTTTTAAAGCAAATTTATTACTTACAGGTGAACTTTGACACTCATTTAGAAGAAAATCGTCAGCTCAAGAAAAATTACCAAATGTTCTGCAGTGGTTGCACTCGCCGTGGTCACCTGGTCCACACTTGCCGAATTACACTGCCATTCTCAGGGCTACCTATAAATTCACCTTACGTAGCAGTTTATCGGCCTGTTTATCAAATAACAAACAACAATAATGACATCCAAGCAAATAAACACAGAAATAAATTCACTGAAGACATTGTACCTGCACCTAGGATTGAACAACTCAAAAGACAATCCAAGTCGCCGGTCATTCATGAAACCCATTTAAATAAGAAAAGAAATCTTGGTGCTGATGCAAATGAAACAGGTCAAAGAGGCAAAAGCCCAAGCAATATTAACCAAAAGAAAAACTCTCAAAGTAAGGACCTGCAAGAAACAACTAAAGACACTATAGAACCACCCAAGTCTGCTAGAAAGGTGTCAGAAAACCAAGATACTGATAAAGCATTAGATTTCATTCCAATAACATCTGACAATCATGATAAAAGGGGACATATTATTCAAGACAATGAAGTTTCAGATACTAGTGAAGTAATAACATCTGCACGGGTGTATGTTACTAACGAAATAGCAGATAAGGTCAGAACAGAAGAAGGTACAGCATGGTTAGATGAAACTTTGAGTAAAAATAAAGTGGAACTTGAGAACAAAGAAATTACATTCTTTTTGAGTATCAGAGGCACTGTCGGTAACCAGGAAGCATTTCAGGCGGAGCTGCGAGACTGGATCCGTAGCAAATATCCAAGTAAAGAGCATTCTGTTTCTGAGAGTGAACTTGACGCGACTCAAGAATCTTTCCTTGATACAAACAAAGCAAGTAACAACATACCCAAAAACAGAAATAATGTGATTCGTAAAATAAGTAGAGCTTTCGAATCATTGAAAAAAAATTTGGGCGAGCCTAAAGATCTTTACAAAGAGCTAGTCTTTCTGCAAAATCGGCATCAACAACTGCTAAACCAAAAAATTATCAGCCCCCAACAATTGTCTAACAATAAAGACAATATAAACAATATGTTGAGGAAATTGAACATGGTACTG
Source organism: Heliconius hermathena (assembly GCA_013403705.1). NCBI lineage: Eukaryota > Metazoa > Arthropoda > Insecta > Lepidoptera > Nymphalidae > Heliconius > Heliconius hermathena. The sequence continues at coordinate 54,429 of JAAIXJ010001795.1, forward strand.
CTTGGTCAGGCTGGCCTTGGTGATGGCTCTAAGCATTTAAGTGAATTGCAAACTCTACAAGAAAAGTTGACAAACTTCAGGCAAAAAAACATACCAGCTTCTCTAAGACAAGAAATTGGTGAACATTTCCATCACATTTTTGCCGCTATCCCTAGAGATGACTATGTAGATCTACTTGGCAAATATTATAGGGCAAAACAAATACAATCTTCATTAAAGAAAAAAAAATTTGACAAGTTGATTAAAACACCTAAGAAGACATTTAATACTGTGTTTTCCCCACAAAATGTAAACAAGGTAATAAAAGAGGGTATAAATGAGCCAAATGAAGCACCTTCACGAGAGAAAACTAAAAGTAAACTTGTTTTCTATCACAAAAGATTGTTATGTACCAAGCCTAATGATTCAGTTCTGAAAAGAAAGAAGAATGAACTTTTACAGAAACTCTACTTTAATATAGGCTTGATGGACACTAGGGCTCATATCTCTTCAAAGACATTGAAGAAAATGAAGAAAGTCCAAGAACAAGCTCAGCTGTTCTTAACACATGTTTAGGGTACGAATAGAGTTATGTAGGTGTACGAAATACACCTTTTATTGGCGAATAATCGCCTTATGCTGGAAAAGCTCCCATATTACATCCCCTAGGTGGATTTTATTTATGTAATGGCGGTTTTTTCCATTGGATGTAAGAGCACCTTTGGTGCATGTGAAATAAACTTCTTAGTGTAAAGCAATATAGTCTATTACTTATTAATTACCCCATATAAATATATAAAAAAACACCATTTTCTGGATAATTTTTTTGACGAAAAATCGAAAAAAGATATAATTATCATTTCGTATTTATTAGTTCTTATATAAACAATGCAATATAACTTATGATAGTGGCATAGCTTGAAGTATAACATATGCGGGGACAAAATTGCATCAATGATTTTTTTATTGTTTTATTACCTACTTACATGGGCGAAGGAATTTTTACTACCAAAAAAATATGGGCCAATATGAACCAACCGCAGCCAGCCCTTTATCATCATGATCCTCAACATCTATTATAGTAAAATTTTACTTTTATACTAAGACGAAAGCTTATTTTAAATTTATTAGGACTGTCTAGAATTCAATGTCAATGAACATTGTATCATAATTTTTAGGGTTTCGTAGCTTTCAAGAAAAAAAGGAACCCTTACAAGATCACTTAGTTGTCCGTTTGGCTGTCTGTCAAAAGCCTATATCTCAGGAACGCTTGGAGATATCGAGTTGAAATTCAAACCATATACGCAGATCTACGGTCCCATGATTTCCTGCAAAAATCTTATTTCTACATTTACTTAAAAAAAGATATGGCCGTTTATTTAACAAGAAACGCAATTTCTACACTATAAAGGGAATCATAATGATTAGGTAGGGTACTTCCGGTTGACCTAGAATTATTAAATTTGGCAGCTAGCATCTACAGGTAAAACTAGTTTAGGAAAAACTATAATCTATATCTGACAACTATACATTTATGGTAACATCCTAAAAAATTATAGGCTTAAAAGGAGAGCAAAATTTTGTATCAAAGCTGCTAGGTCAAGTGAGATATCAAGAAACAGCTGGAGACCGTCAATTTTTGCACAGAAACCGCGGTGGGCGAGCCGGTCTCGCGCTTGTTAATATTGTTCCCAATTAAAAAATCATTAATTATACTTTAACGAAAGTAAGGACTATTCCATACACTTTATTTACTTAATCTAAGGGCTAGCTTCATCTAGCCTTCGCTCTATTAAGCCTGAAATTTAAAAAAAATCCTTTACACAAAATAGATTAGTTGGAAACTAAAGTTAATATTTTCTAGGGGGGATCCCCCCTAGAAAATATCTTTAGATACACTCAAGCCTGCTCGCAATAGAGAAAGTTTATTTAAAATATATACAAATTTCAAACAAAATGTTTTTTTTTCTAACTTGGCGTTCATAAAATTTTACTAAAATATTGTGCTTTTATTTTTACTTTGCTAAAAAGTCTAATAAGGACTTATGAATTAATGTTATAAAACCTGTTTATAGTTTGCCTGCGCATACACCCAATACCGGTAAATATTATCAGAAAGTAGAAAAATTGGATGGTTGCTACTTCGGCCGCTTTTATGTAAATAATCAACATAAATATTTATTTAGAAAACGGATAAAAATTTGAACCGCTAAGCCATACGATATTACGAGTATTGAGAACGAATGGCTCAGCGGTAAGAGCAGGTTAGGGTGTATGCGTACAGGAACATAACGAAAGTCTAGCTGCTTTCGGCTCCCCCGTTTTATTTGCTACTATAAATCGTAGCCGTAGCCAGTAAATATAAATCTATGTTTCTTATTAGAAAATGATTGTAAAAACAGTGTTTGATATTTCAAACTGACTACACATAAGTCAACATATTTTATCTATAAATTGCTAATATTCCAATGATACGTTGTGTTATTTTCTTTAGGCATGAAATGTTAAGTATGCAGAAATTCTGATTACATCTCTACAGCTCCATCTGTACTTAAAATATACTCTGTGGTTAGTCCAAAATTCAAAATTAAATATATGTTATCTGTATCAAAACTAGTCAATGTTGAATAAAAACAAGTGTGAAATTGTATTTAATTGAAAATAGGATAACATTAGTATTACGACTTTAAGTTTCTTTAGAAAACCATAAGACTGATCACGACCACATGTTGCATTCCAATGAAATATAATAAGACGTAGATATTATTGAAAAATAATGGAGTGCAGATGGATAAAAAATATGTCTGTAATGTTTATAGTATTATTGTTGTTCCTAACATGTATTTATGCACGACGGGTAAGCTAAATTAAAAAAATATTCAATTACAATTTATAGAAATATACTTATATATTTTTTTCTCTCTCGTCCAGTTTGCCGAGGAGGAATATCCTGGGAACTACTACGATCCTAATCAATACGTTAAAATAAATGCAGCTTTACAAATATTAGAACATGGTACGTGTTTCGTAAGTTAAATATGATATGAAATATTTACTCTCAATAATATTTGAATAATTTATTTTAAAGTATTCATTTTTTTATATTTAAGCTCCACAATGGGTACCAAATTGGCCAACTTCAGTCGTTGACCTGGGCCAAGTCTCTGGGGTGGCTCTTGATCTATCAGGATTCATTTATGTTTTTCATCGGGCATCCAATGTCTGGGACATTAACACATTTACAGAGACAAATGTATATAGAAGGATTGGAGATAATCCAATACCTCAACACACTATTTTAATGTTTAATGGAACTGGAGAACTTGTGGACTCATGGGGGCAAGATTTGTAAGTTTATTTGGTCAATAAAATAAATAAATAGTAACAGTTATTAAATCAAAAGTCTTATAGAAGGGAAAATCCCTATAAGTAATATTATTAGGAATGTGTCATTGTAAAAACCCATATCATAATTTATAAAGTAAATAACACAATCTGTGTAGAGACCTGTCGTGGCACAGAGGAATAAAGTGTGGCTGTAAAAAAGACTTGTTGTGGGTTCGATCCCCACTTCAGGAAAAAAAATGTTTAAAATGTATATTTTCATTACTTTGCTGTGGTGTTGAGGCAAAGCACAGCATTGGATTCGGCAGAAACTGTGGAGCAGAGTATCTTAGCACTAGGTTTCCTCTGCCTACCCTGCTGTGTGGGAGCAGAGTGAAGCTGATTAAATTTTTTTGTGTATACATAATTACATACATAGCACTAGAGTAGGTCTGATATATTTTCTATGTGAAATAATGTCTAAAATATTTATAGAAATAAATGTAATATAGTGTTCTTACTTATCTTAATGTTAGCTTTGGGTTCAAATCCCAATTTGATGAATTAAATATTTATGAAATATGGTGAAGTTTGATATTACGCAGGCACATTAAATGTTTCCAAATATTCAAAATAACATTATATGTTGCAATCTTTTTTTTTTATAAGGTTGGGGTAAAAGTATTTTTGTATTGTTCATACAGAAGAAAAACATTTTTTTGGGTATAATTTTTTACTTATTTATAACTAGCGGCCCGCCCATGGCTTTGCCCGCTTAAAATACATGATTATTGATTGATTAATGACTTCTAATATGATTTTTTTATTAATTATCGTAATTGCTATAAGAATTTTTGATTGTTTCAAACTAAAAAATACGACCAATGTTGATATTTGATATTCATAAAATATACATAAAGCTAATTATTTATTATATGTATATATTTTTGTAACATTATTACAATTAATATTACAATTATATTATATTTCTTTTTACTTATGTTTTTTAAAGCTCTGTTAAATGTACTGATGTCACTTAATAATTTAATGTACTGCTTCAGAAACAGCCTTAAATGTTAAATTATTGATTTGGGTAAGGATTCATAATATTCTTTGTAAAATAACTGTAATGTTTGCATATTAACTCCTGTACAGTTTTTAAATTAGTTACACATATTATTAGCTAAATGTACAATTGGTAAATATGTAGTTATTACAGAGTACACGTAGAAAGGATGTTTTTAGGCATTTTTATATAGATTTATTTCAAACGAACGAACGAACCAAAAAATCTATGTATTTGCTTGATATCTCTTTGAAGATCAAATCGTTCTTTATCTCTGTGTTGAATTAATTACGACTTAAACTTAACTGTTATGATTTATGAAGGTAATCTCCACTAACAATTCAATTTTGTTTACTTTATTGTATAAAATATTGTATAATAGTGCTTCAAAAATATATATTTTTATCAACAGTCATATAACCAAGACGTTTCGAATGTCATTCTTTAGCCAGGAATCTTACCAGCGCGATTGCTATATAACATTCGCAGGCAAACTAATGCCTTGAGTTCATTCAAATGACGATAACTTTTTTTTTAATGAACCGATTTTGATGAACCAAACTTTAGTAGTTAAGTTGAGTTAAAACAAAGCAATTGGTGAAACTTTTAAGTAAATCGGTTCAGTACTTTCAGGGAAAAATGTGGACATACATATCGGCAGACAGACAAGAAATTCAAAAAAAATAGTTTTGCTTTCTATTATTCTTTTTAAGTGTCCCTCTATCCATTTCAGTCAAAATTACTAAATGTACAGACAAAATATTTTTACCATGGGTAGTGCCATGATCCCATTCCTGTAGAAATTTTGAAATTTTTGATTAAAAACATCTGACAGGTAGTTTTCACAATGTGTGGAGGATGCATCAAAACATCCCAGACAAGCTCTCAATTTTTGCTGGTAGCTATAGGTGAGTGCGGTCTGTATGCGGTCACGCCCTTGCTATCGACCAGCTCCGGCAGGTTTCTCTCAATAACTTTTTTTACCCTCATCAGTTGCAGACAGTAGAGGTCTGAATCGATAGTTTTACCCGGTGGCAAAAGCTCATAATGGACGATTTCTTTCCAATCCCACCATACAATAAATATAGTATATATAGTATTATTCGTGACAGGGCGTCCCGACCGAACATCATCTTTCACACTAAAATTTCCAAACTTGAAACGCTTGAACAGTATTTGTGCTAGTCTTATTGATGCCGCATTAGGTCTGTAAACCGCTCCAATTCTGTTCGCAGCGTTCGTCGCATTTTTACCTTTTTTGTAATAAAACTTAAAAATGTACCGCATTTCTTCGTCACATACGTTCATTTTGCTTGCTTCAAAAACAATTGAAAAATGGCGGGAACTAGGTTTTTTAATTTGTCTTCAGAATGTCACATTTAGTGTTCTCAAAACCAGCCAGTTACATTGGGTACAACAAAAGAGGTTTGATTACTAATAATACATTCAAAATACGAAAATAATTTTGCCCCGACTTATTACATGTACCTTAATAGTGTTTCCTTATATAAATGAGTATAAATTCTCCCAGATTTTATATGCCCCATGGTATTACAATTGACAACAAAGGCAATGTGTGGGTAACTGATGTGGCACTTCATCAAGTGTTCAAATTCACACGTGAAAACCGCACTCATCCTGCTTTAACACTTGGAGAGAAGTAAGTAGTAAAAAAAAATATCGTGACATTAAAAAAACATCATAGCACTTGTATTCTTTAATACTCTGAGATATATAGACTGTCCAGAAGAAGATTTCAATTGAGACAAATACTTGCAAAAATTAGCTTGTTCAATCAAACAAACTTTTAAGCTTCATACATGTATGAAAGCTATCGATTTCAATAAAGATATATTGTTGTATGTTTTCAAAGATTTGTCCCACGTGACGACGACACTCACTTCTGCAAGCCGAGCGCAGTGGCCGTCATGTCAACTGGAGATTTTTTTGTAGCAGATGGCTACTGCAACTCGCGTATAATCAAATTCGCACCAGATGGAACTCGGATCTTACAGTGGGGCAAATGTAAGTATATTATATTGCGATTATTATATTCATATATCTACCAAAGTTTATTCAAGTATAGGAAAAAAAATAATCGATGCCAACATGGATAACCATCAATGGTAACTCGTCGCTTTCCTCTGCCTCGTTTCAGACTCCGGGCGCGGTGAGTACGTGCTGAACGTGCCGCACGCGCTGGCGCTGGCCGAGGAGCGCGGCGAGCTGTGCGTGGCGGACCGCGAGCACGGCCGCGTGGGCTGCTTCCGCGCCGCCTCGGGACAGTTCACGGCCTCCTTCAGCCACTGGCTGGTGGGGCCCAGGCTGTTCAGTGTTGCTTACACGCCGGCCAGTGGTGAGTGATTGTTGCATAATATCGCGTCAAATTAGAAAACGTTGATTCTCAACGTTTAGTCGGAATGCAGTTTGATTGAAATAACTTACGTCGTAATGCAGGAGCACATCACTTTCCCCAAAGCGCCCAACTAACGTTGCCACCACATACAAGTGGACGCCTAATTGTCGTAACAATAAGTGTCGTATTACTATGTCTGCTGTGCCTACTAAATCAAAAAAAAATGTTGTTCTATTTTAGGTGGTCAACTATTCATAGTGAATGGTCCTACTAACGGTGCCATCCCTGTGAGGGGTTACGTCATAGACTACACTACCGGAAAATTGATTAAGACATTTGCACCGAAAAATGGGTTTGTTATTTAATAATAGGGTGAATATTTAATTTCATATTTTTTTTTATTGGAAAATTGGATTTTAACACTAGATCCCACCCTGCAAAGCAGGATACAGCTTAAAATTACAACAAACATATTTTTAGTTATTTATTTTCACTTAGATTATATTATAAATTTATTTATAATAATGTGATACTTACTACTTATAATATTATGATGACAAAATGTTTTATTAACAAAAAAGATCTATGTACCTATAAAAATTAATACCCATAAATAAATAATTTCTACCTAAATTAAAATAATAACACTCTTCAGTTTCAGCAACCCTCACGATATAGCAGTTAGCGGTGACGGGAGTCGTATATACGTAGCGGAACTGGACCCGCACCGTGTATGCGCATTCCAGGAACCCGCACCGCTCTCCGTACAACCCCACGCGAAACCCCAACCCTCTGTGCAACCCCACGCGAAACCCACCGCCACTAGTGGTGAGTAGGTTTGTATTTGTATTCAGTTACATCACAATTGGGGACATCCCCAATGACACAGACGTCTATCTCACATATGAACTTGAGATATGATAGGTCAGGTGCATTTCACACAATGTAGGTTTGTACATACATATTTTTAGACGTAAATTGTTTCGTGCTCTTTAAATATATCCTCAGCTTTCAGGAGGGTACTTAGGTGTACTTCACGAATTAAGGTTTGTAATCGTGAACTTGTTTTGTTTTCTTTTAAATATGCCTTATCAACTAAATACATCATATTTTATGTACCGCATGTAAGTACATATATGCCCATTGAATGAAGCACATCACTAGCGGTTTGTGTTATGTTTGTGTTGTTTTTATTAATGTTAAGAACCTGAGCCCCTTGGTAATCTAGATTGGTGCCCTAGCCAACTAAGCCCTACATTTTCACCAAGCTGCTTCGAAATACACTTTCTACAACTTATTTTTATTGTTCGTATACATTTTACAAATTTCCACTATACAATTTGCTACGAATGGTTAATTGGCAGTAGAGGATGCTATTTATTAAATATTTTTAATATTTTTGTATCAAGTCTACACTGTACTAAAGAAATGGTAAAGTTTCATCTCCGTACACAGAAGCATCACAAAGCACACACGAGTGGGGCACGTGGGAGTGGGGCGCGTGGGCGGGCGCGGCCACGGCGCTCGCCGCCGCCGCTGCGCTACTGGTAGCGTTGTGCTCCGCCAAGTCACGTGGTAAGCATGGTTATGGGGATCCGCTACTTTCTGAATAATAGCTGTATACAGTAATATTGAGGGTTAAATTAATTAATCGTTTTTGAACCCCTACTTTCTTAATAGTTATAGACATGTTTAGAAAGTGATATATCACCTATATCACCTTAGGTGAGAATTTGTAATGATCTCGAATTCACTTACTTAAAAGTATATTGATTTTTCTTAAAGAATTACAACTTAATAAAATATTGAAAAAGAATTTTTGGAACACATTTTTTGTATTTGTTTTGAATATATAAATATTCAAACCAATATTAACTACATTCATATTTAACACAGTTTTTTTGTATATTTCAATATGTAATAATTAATAATAAGAATAATGTTTTAAAAATTATAAAATGAATAATGTTTAGCAGGAAATATATATCACCATGTTACTTATTGTTTTAGAAAATCTCAATATATTTTGTTTACAAGTAAACCTGTTTGGGCTTAGCCTTATTTATTTTGAAAATTAAATAACTTTGTGTGTTGTCAATTTAAGAACTGAACAGATCCATATTTTATTTATATTTTATTTTGTAAGCAAATACTAAACTTTTTTTTATAAATTATAAGTGATATTTATGTTATCTATTTTATATAAAGAAATGTAAAGAAAATGTTCTTTACGGAATAAAATAATTAGGAAAGTACAATTGTCTTTTGTAGACAATTACTTTAAAATATTATAAAAAAGACTTGTTTTTAAAAAACATTCCATATTGACTGAAGAGTTCCAAGAACTATAAAAAGATGATATACAAACATTTTTAAACTATATTTAAACTAATAAAAATAATACTTAAGTAAGGACTTAAATGATTATTGATCTGAGATTATTATTTATGATTAAAAAAAATATTTAACAAGATAAAAAAGTGTAACACAATTTAGAAAGTTTTTTTTTTGTTACTATTAATATTATTTCACATGAAGTCTATGTAGACAGTCATGACGGAGAGGCACAGCTCCTGACTGTAAATAAGATGGTTCTGGTTTCGATTTCCACTTCGGGGAATTATCTTTTATTTCCTCGCTTTACAAAAGGTAACAAAAGCGCGATGTTGAATTCCGTCATTAGACTCGCAATTTTCTAAAAGTTGAGTGGTGGTGGGATGGGAGATAAAATCTTTACACTTCCTGTGCCTACCTACCCTCCTAGTTGCAGAATTAAACGTGAAGCTATAAAAGTCTATTGCTTAATTTAAATTATTGCACAATTATTTTTAATATTTTATGTGGTAAATGTGCCAACATTTTTTTTATTTTGCTTCTGTGTATAGTGTAGTATGACATGTAAAGCACTTGTGCAAATATATTTATTGACTGCAGCTTTTGTTTTTTATTTTTCTCTTTTCCTTTTTTTTTTGTGCACCTATTTTTTTTTTGAGCACCATTTTGTATTTTTTGTAAATTTTCACAACAAATTCTTCAGATTTTAAAAGTATTCTTATCAGAAAGACATATTTAATTTTTTATTTTAATGTCTACTTAATAATAATTACAATACCATATTATGTGTACATCATGTACATATATAGTATTGTAATTCAATACATACCATGTGACAATATGATTAATACAATCATCATACAATTTTAATTTGTTATATATTATAAGTATTTCTAATAACATCAAACAAAAATATTTTTTGTGTGCACTCAGTTAAAAAATTAATTTTAGTTAACTAAAAGGTTATGGCGAAATGCCATATAAATTTATTAGCAATATTAACAGATGAACAATAAAGAATAAATAAACTCGTACAAATTTTTTGACTCTACTACATATATGTATATATATATAATCTATGTAATGTAAAACCTAGGGCGCAAATCGCTAAGCCGCCGTCGCTGGGACTACGGACATAGCGAGTTCAAATTACGTCGTTTGTTAGAACGACGTCGTTTTACGCGCGTGCAGTCCGACGACTCGGAGGACGAGCCCGCGCCTATGCTCCCGCCTACAGCCTGATGCCTGTTCCCGATCACTATATTGCTATTTTAATGTTTATGTTCGTTCGTAATATGTATCCAGGTAAGATTGTTGAAAACATAATTTTATTTACTGTATTGGTGGTGTCTTATTAAATATCGTACAGCACGGTCGACGAGTCATGGCCGGTTTGAAGTTAGGTTTTCTGAAATTTTACGTATTGTTCACTCGGGAAAAAATAAGCAAAACGTAGCAAAAAAAAAATATTTTTTAGCAATACACAAAAAGATTACCTATCTGTTTTTATTGTGTTAGAGTCATGGCATCAATTTAGCATAAATTATTGTAAATAATTAGACACCGCCAATTTGCTCAAAGCATTAATGGCAGCTATATATATAATATTTTACATATATTTGTCACTATAATTACTAAAATAAATCAAAACACTTAAAACTTAGATTTTTATACGAGCTGAAATACCTTAGATCACGTTAATGTATAAACAAAAAAAAATGTCATTCGGAAATCCGACATCTATAATCTATAACCAAAACATTCAGTAAATTCAGTTTTATTTAGTTTATAATAAAAAAAAAACTTTTTGTAATTGCGCTGTACATATTCTTCCAAATAATTTGAATGCAACGTCTTCTCGCGCCATTGGCGCTTATAGAGACATGGCAAATAATTTGAAATGTACATAAATTAACTTCAATATATAAAATATATTTATTGAATGTAATATGAATATTAAGTTACACATCAACACATCACCATTGTTATTATCAGTACCTAATACTTACTTATTTAGTAGATCCTTTTTAAAGACCTTATTCATTGGAACAAGGTCTCTAAAAAGATAATAAAGATTTTCATTACGCTTCTCGCTGTTTTTTTTGTGAAATATGATAGGTTTTTAATTAAAAACCTACTCAATTATATAATAATGTTAAACAAATATTTATCATGTATCCACCTAAGTAATAAAACAACAGACATAAAATGAAATTATTTATTAAAAGATCATATTACATTTTTATTATATATAAATCACTTATAGTATAATATAAATCACTTATAGTAAAGTTTATTTTTAATGAGAAGCGGAGTGTCTAAACATTAGGCTCCGTCATTCTGCTCCATGCGGGATACAGCGTGAAGTTGAGAACTTTACTTATATATTTATATAATTTTATATAAAACAAACTGAAATTAAACTTTTCTTCCCACTATAATATGATTACGTGGAGATATCTTAGGATCAAACACAGGATAGATTGCACAAGATATACCTGAAATATTAATAAAACCTTATATTTCTTTTCCTCATATAGCAAAAGTAGAACAACATGCTTTTAAGACACAACACTGTTAAGACCCTTCGTTCTCCACTTTCCGCCTAATGTTCGAGACATTGCGCTTTGTGTGGTGGAATTCAATTCTGCGCAGCCCCACCACTCACAAAATAAGTAAGAGAACAAAATAAGATGGTAAACCAAAATCGACATATGGCTAATGGACCAAACGGACATGATTTTAGTTTTAAGAAGATTCTTAGTATTATTTATGTGCCAAAGATTACTTTTATTTATACAAAATAATTTTTTAGCTTTTTTTGTAGTGAGCATGGAATATAGAGGACAGAGGTGGATAAATATATTGTTTATAAGGAACTACTGTTAAAAATCACATTCATATAAAAATTATAAAAAATATTTTACTTCAAAATATAAATATATGTATAATAAAGTTTAAAATTGGTTATATAAAACTTGCTGAAGTTTTGTACTAATTGACAAGTTTTAGAAATAGAATACAGAATGACTGTATAAAATATGGCAGCTAATAGAATAACAAAAAAAATACTTAATAAACCTGACTGAAAAAAATACTTAATACCTTTATCAATTAAAATTAGTAAAGCAACACAATTAAAGGTCAATATTTTTCATCAAATAATTTGAAAAACTAAAATAATTTGTCTAGCCTCTATATTCCAGATAAAGAGGTTTGATGGAGTTGTTATTGTGTATATTTGTATATAAGTTGTGTAAATTGTGAATGTTATTTATGATAAATGTATTTGATGTATTTTGTTTCTTCTATTAAATGTCTATATGAAATTCATTAATTTTTTTAATTATCATAGGCACTGGAAGAACATAACGACCAGAGGGTGCAGCCCGGATGCAAATAATTTAGAAATAATTTGTTTTTAAAAAACGTTAACTGCTATATACATATTTTAAAACATTACAACGAACAGGAAATTGTTTCATTTGCATAAATTACTTCTAAATAGCTTATTACTAAATAAATTATTACAAAATTATTAAAGTTATATACATACCATTTTCTAAGATGTACAATATTCTATCTAATAAAATAATGGTTTCCACAAGTGGAGCCATCATAAGCCTTAGAGTATACAGAACCACCACTTTCTTCCATTCCTTTAAGTCTTCTTCTACTCTTTTACAATATATTTTTTTATATTCATATGATAATTTCTCAAGAGCAGCAGTACAATAGCTAGAAAAAAAATGTTAATTTATAGTTTGAATAATATAGCAGTTTCACACTTTATCCCACAAAACATGTACCCTGCTGGCAGGGAGAGGGAACCTAATATTAAAATACTTTTCCCTACCCACTGCCAAATTTTCGGGCATTATGTGTTGAGTGTCTTTTACAACAACTGTTTATAGCAACTGTGTTTAACACAGTACCACAATGATCTCACTCAATCTTACATACCTACTACTATTTACATTTTAATCAAAATTTCTTAAAATGTTCAATCAGTATTTGTCAAGAACAAACAAATATATTTTATTCATTCACTTTACTTTTCTATGATATTTCTAGTAAAATAAAAATATAACTTAGTATTAAGTATTATACATTAATTACTACACTAACCTTTCAAATGTCATGTCAGGGGTGTGCTTAACACTCCTTATTGGCAAATGTCTTAGGCGAGGATCTAATTGCACCAACAACTTTTCTAGTGCTGCCCTATAAGCGTGTACCTTTAAAAATTATTCCTTATTTATCACTTATGTAATATACACAAAAACAATAACATAATGACACAAAAAACTTGGTGAAACATCTTCATCTCAAATGTTTAGAGAAATAATTTTTGTTTGGTGGTAAAACTTAAGAAACACCTGTATAATGTTTGTGTCATGCTCTATTTCTACAGTTTAATACCTCAATTTAAAAACAATTCAGAACCTTTCTAGGGTCACATTGTTGTCTGTCTGTCAGTCCCATTGTCAAGATACATTTTTTAGAAATGTAAGTAAATACTAAGCAAAACTTGGCATCAAATAGTCACATCTACATTTCCTTACATAACAGAAAAAAAATTCTAAGGTTATTTTTTTATTTAAAATCTCATAAAAGAATCATACTTTTAAGTCCTTGTAATCTCCTTTACACAACTTCTTTGTGTATGTTTCAATAGCATGGCATGCTATTTCTCTACTGACATATGATAATGCACTATCTTGTCTTTTAGCATATTCACTCATTGGATATCCACTGTTTGACAGTTTCATATAACAGCAGCCAACAACACAAATAAATTTCACTTTATCTGATGTTACAAAATGCTGTATTAACAAAGGGCCAAGGTCTCCACATGGGTGCAAGCCAATAAGACCATAATGATCCATATTTTCAGCTAATTTCAGTTCATTTAATTGAGCTAGTGAAGCCAAAACTATGTTACAATGTATTGGTCTTTGCATTTTGGACATGGATTCCTTTGAAACATATTTTTTGACAGTGTATTCTAGCTCCAGGTCAAGTTTCCTGGAAAAAAAACAAAGGCATAATAATCAAAAACCCATTTCTACCAATATAGTCATGCTATTTTCCTTCTTTAAGCACAATTAGTCTGGTTATATGAGCATAGTTAGTCTGGTTGTTTGGGTTTTGACTGTAGTTTATTTAATAAGAACATAAAATTTAATAATATTTTTAAGCATACATACCAACATACCTAGCTTCCTCTGATAATAAAGTTTGCATTTCAATGCCTGCTGTTACTATATTATATTTGTAACTCAATATTCTCATAAGATGTCCTAAGCCCGATCCAAAGTCTAGTACTCTATCACATTTACATTGCTTTGCAATTTTACAAACAAAATCTGACATTAAGCTTATTTCATGTCTTTTTTTTAGTTTTACATGTTTCAAAAACAGATTTTTCAGTTTTGGGTGATTAATGGTAGCATATTTGGAAACATTCTCAACTTCTTTATCTTCTGTGTATGTAGATTGCCTTGGTATACTCAAAATAGAAATAGCCTTCAATAAAGACAAAAAAGAAAGTGGTAACATATGGTTTGTTTGTTTACCAGCAATAATATTGCCCAAGTCTTGTGGATCCATTTTGCCAAAACAATCTTGCCACAAGATGGGCAGCTTCGTCCAATGCCTGTCTATTAAGAAATCCTGTAAGGTTATTTTTGAAAATTAATAAAACTTATACGTGCATGTACATCTCATTATACAGTTTGCAATATTTTTTTATAAAAATGTAAGAAAAATATAATACTCACCAAAACATATAGATCTAATAGCCATTCGTAATATTTTACAATTCTCAGACACAAACCGAGAGCCGTTTTAACGTTATCTTCGTGATTACTGGCCATTTTATCAATATATATTTATTAATAAATTATTTTATGGAAATAAGTTTAATTCTATTTATACAATATTATGTTAAATGTCAAACCAAACAAGCACTGTCAATGTGTGTCGGTGATACATTCACTTTTGACAGTATTTGTAGCCATTTTTCGTTTAAAAACAGATTTAATAAAAAAAGTCTTAGCCGATTACCACATAAAACAAAAATACGCAAAGTGAATTAAGCTCAACTGTAACTCCATAAATGAAGAAATTAATAATTAGAAAAAGAAATTAAAACAATAAACTCATTAAGATTCTCTAAGTTTTTTTTAGATTTAGCCTGAATTCTACATATAGCCGAGTAGGTAGGGATAACCTGGGAATTTAGTGTTAAGATACTCCATTCCCATTAAGACACTTCCGTTGAAAGAACTCCTTTCCCTACTTTCGCCCGAATTCTGAAAGCATTGTGTCATATAATAAATATGACAAATATAATTTGAAGAAAAGAAATATTCTGTCAATGTTGGCATTCTCATAATTTAAAATGTCTAGCAAATGTTTTAGTTAAATAAAACCAATTATTCCATGGTTTGTCTTTTAATATATCACATTGCGTAATGAGTAACAAAACACAACGATGTGTTTAGCCAGTTTAACAAAACGTTAAAATAAAAATATTAATTTATTTCATTTTCTCGAGTAGGAATCGAACTTACAATCTGTCGCGCTTATAGTCGCACCACGAGTGTTCTCTATTTCTTTTTAATAGATAATGTTAAGTATACAAAGTAGATATTGTTTAATGAACGATTAAAGAATCTTATTAATTACATTACTAATTTGAAAAATAATAGACACCGAATATCCTATATTGAATACTATCCAAAATATCTTTTACTTAAACTAAACTTTCAAATTGGGGATTACTTAGGTCGGAAAGTAAAAGTGATTTTAATCATATCATACTTTTATTTATATAGCATTTACTAAATAAATATATTGAAAAAGAATTCATCGATTTTATTTCCAAATTTAAGCGTTAAATAATTTAATTATACAAAAATTAAAACAAGTCCAAAATTATTTACCGGTTATACATTTAAAAGTTATTATTTAGCTTACATATGGTAGCTGTTACTGTTATATGTTAGTTTGTAACTTCAATTTTGAGCGAAATTAATTTGAGATTGAAAACGCCGGACATTAGGATCTCTCTACCTACCCTGCTATGTGCTACAGTGTATACTGTTATGGGATACAGCGTGAAGCTGAATTTTTTTTCCATAAAGACAATAAGACGGAACATTTCCGTGAAGTGATATTGATAGTGTATGTAACAAAAAACGATTAAGATTGAACAATCCAGGGATAGACAAAGAGATCTTCTTAGGGTTCCTTACTCCCAATGATGTCTACATAATTTATATAGTATTAAAAAAATTATGAACGTACATACGTTTACAGTTTTTTTGTCAGCACCACTTTAAATGAAACCACAGTTTTAACTACTCTGTTAAAGCCTAATACAATTAATTTTGTTTTTTTACCAAAAATGAAAAAGTTATTTTTTTAAACAAATAAATAATAAAATTATCGTTGTAAATAAAATGCCATTTGTCAAAAGAACCTATCAAAGGGAAACCGCCGCATACTTCTCATTCTGAAATAGAGTCATAGGTATTGGCGGCAAAGTTCAAAGTTGATTAACCTTTAGTAGTATTTTTGTAACTGATCACACGAAATACAGAGACACCATAATATAGATAACCATCGTGAAATGAAAAAAAAATCCTACGTCTAAACTGTTGAGGTATCTTTATTAATTTCTTTATTCTTTAGGTATGGGCTTAAAATATTTATAATACTATATAGTATTATAAATATCATATGCTGTTGCCGTAAAAGGAGCGCTGACGCTTCCACTCTATGTACAATTTTTTAAGCACAAAACTAACTTATTACGTAATTCAAAGGCGAATTTACTGATTTTCAAGATAAATAACAATAGCAACATACAAATAAAACCACAATTGTCACAACAGATACAAAAATAATACTTTGTAAATATATTAAGAGGTAAATTATGTATTATAATATATATTATGATAACGTAACGACAATAAATAATTGTTATTTAGTTTCTATGCACTAGAACAAGTAAAGCAAATTCTTGGTGATCAACTCTGTAGAATGTCTACACTGTCTGATATTATTGTAAACAGTATTTTATATCATAATTACATTAATCGCACTCAAAGGAAATTATTTACAGAAAAGTTATTTGATAGAATTTTCACAGATTGTGTATACAGTCTCTGCATAAAAAAAATCAATTTCAGTAAAATTACATTACCTTTATAAATTGTGCAGTATAAAATCACATGCATATTAATATATGTATATTAATAAACAAAAAAATACATTGTTTTATTTCAGCTTCACGCTTTATACGCATGTTGCAGGCAGAGGGAGCCTAGTGTTAATACATTTCTTTCCCCACTTTCCACCTATTATAGAGCCATTACGTGTTGAGGCACCAGAGAGAAGAAATGAAAATATTAAATATTTCATTTCCTTGAGTGGAATGCACACGCTTGAGCTCCTGCGCCACGACTGGGCTCTTATTAGTTTGAGTTTATTTTTAAATTTAGAGAATAGTAAAAATATAAATATAACATTATTGCGAATAATTTTTAATGTGAACCCTTTAAGACATTAATTGGATATCTATGTTATTTTAACATGAAGTACAGTACCGTCGATAGATCATGGCAGCCCTAAAATCTGCTGTGTGATTTAAAGAACTTTTATTATATTTTTTTTTCGAGTGAATAATACACAAAACTTCAAAAAGTTTAAATTAAGAGCCTCTACAGATCATCGACCGACTGTAAATTTGAGATTATTGCGGGCTGTTAACTTACATTAAATTTCAGATCTACTTTTTTAATATCTCTATGGCACTAAATATGTACAATATATATGTCAGCATTAGCAATATTAAAAATATATTCCAGCGCTGCTATAAATCATATTAAATAATACCTACTCACTATCGGTGTTCACTTACCTAATTTATAAACAAAGCTAAAATTATTACAAGTTATGCCATAACTTACATGATTAACTGTATAAAGACTTACAAACACAATTAGATTACCAAAATAAAAGCATTATTATAATAAAAATAATATCAAACCCAAATATATGGCCACGAATAAAAAAATGGCGAAGGCCGAATACTAATCGTCCGTATGTATTTTCGATGACGGGCTCACTTTGTACACTCGGAGGCAGAATTTTTTTAAATAACATGAGATTCTTTCAAACATTGTTAAATCTATAGCTTGAGATTCATTCGCTTTTATTGTTTTATTCTCAGAACAAAACTGATCGTGTCTATCTGGAAACGACGGTAAGGCTTCCGAACAAAAATGAGGGTAGTACGTAAAATCCTCTACTAAATTAATATAACTATATTTAGCGGCCTCTTCCTTTATTTGAATATCTAAAGAACACGGGGACGCAATATAGAAGTTATACTGTCTTTTGTGCTTATGTAACAACCGTTCAGCATTAACTAAAACATCGTCCACTTTAACAAAAAGTTCCTTCATAGGCATCGATCCATATTTGTGAATAAAAGTTGTTGGAGCAAGTCTGTAATTGTAGCCAGATTTTTTATCTTTATAAATTTTCGATGTACTTTCTAATTGTAGTAAAAATGTCGGAATGCTATAACTATGAGTGGTAATAACATGCATATGTGACCCATAATTATTTTTAATTTCTCTTTGGAGATCATTTGCGAATGGATATAAACCACCTTGATGAATAAAACCAAAAAATATTGTCAAAATTATGTTAGAAACATACCAAATGAGGCAGAGGCAATTTTTTAAATGTTTAAAACTTGGTAAATCACTTTCGTTGGGGTATAAATTGTTACCATATAAATATACTAGTGGTATTAGCACAGGTATGATAAAACGAGCTTCTTGGTGAGGAAATAATGATAGTAATGCAACAGGGACTACTAGCGAGAAGAGCATGAGTCCTGTAATGCTTTGAATCCTTGGTAGCTTCGTATATTGTCCACGGGTAAATCTGAAATAGAAATGTAAACTTATAATTGCTTATATTATTACCATTAAATATAAAATAAATAAATTATGTGGAATATTTACTTTTTCTTTTAAGTCATTCTAACCAAAACAATGAAATGTATTCAAGAATATAAAAATATTATACATTACCTGTAAGCTTGTATAGATAATATGAAAATGGCTATTATTCCCAAAACACTAAACAGAAGTGGCACATTTACAGCAATATGAAGCCAGCGTGG
The DNA here is from genome assembly GCA_013403705.1 of Heliconius hermathena. Taxonomy (NCBI): domain Eukaryota; kingdom Metazoa; phylum Arthropoda; class Insecta; order Lepidoptera; family Nymphalidae; genus Heliconius; species Heliconius hermathena. The sequence continues at coordinate 73,698 of JAAIXJ010001795.1, forward strand.
ATGTAGTCCATGTTCAGTGAGATTCTTTGTGTCTGAATTATATCTTAGAAAATTTAATGGGGTGACAACCCAGTTGTCCCAAGTTACTTTTATAGATTCAATATCAGCCATTGTTAAGTATCCATAGTATCCAGAATCTATTATTATAAGTAGTAATGTAATAGGTATTCCACAAAGAATTAATGTGAAAATTCTATAGTGAAAGTCCTTAAACCCAACTACTTTGGAGCCCAAACCTCTTTGTAACCAAAAGAAAATAGGAGGGAAAGCAAAACCCACAAATGTTGGACGATTAAAAATACCTATTACTACTACAGTTGCAATTAAGACAACTCTGTGCAATGAAACATCTGGTAAATGTGTCTGAAGCTTAAAAATCTTTACTCTTTCTACAGGACTTTTAGCTTGATTATATTTTTCATTTAAAAATTCATTATGATAGATTACCTTATCTGATTTGTGCATACATTCAGCTACTAACAACAGCAGTATTGCAAAAAATGTCATTTCAAAAGAATTAGAAAAGCTTCTGCAACAATATACAAGTACTACATATGAGCTAGCAAATAATTTAAGCCTATTCTTAAAATTTTGACCATACAAAATGCATATTTTATATAAACAATAATCATTAATAAAAGAAAGTAAACAGATAAATACTCTTGGTATTACAAGCAAATAATATGGTGTTTTAAGATCAATATTCAAATATTGTTTTGCATATGGGTTAGCCAAGCGTATAAAGTTAAGAGGTGGCCCGAAAATAATTTTAGGTACAAAAATATTCCTTATAGGAAATTTAGGATTAAATTCCCAGGTCCTGGCTACATCAATCATAAAAATGTCTCCTGAAAAAAATATTATGTTAAAATATGAAGTATAACGAGATTAAATGCTTGATTTAATTTTTTTTTGCCATTTACAGACCCGCTATGATTTCTATATTTTGAAAATATTCATCGGGATGAATGTATCCTCTTTGTGGAAGTAGAGTTAATAAAAATCTAATACAAACTAATATCCAATATAATAAAGGTAGTCTTACAGGATTTTTAAACAATATTGCTTTAAAAATTTCTTGTTTTAAAAACATGTTATCTTCGCGCCGTTTTTGTCTGATAAGAGTCGAATGATAAATTAAATAAAACTCATTGATAAAAGATAACAAAACTCCAAACTCCAATAGGAATCAATTAAATATTTGTGTTGTTTGCAAATTGACATTTTGACTTTTAATAGTCACACACAACCACAGAACACATATACCCACAACAGACAAATTATTACATTTAACGATTAAATGGTGGCACAAAATTAAAAAATCTTTTTACACCTATGCTAACTAACATAATTAACATTGGTCTAAATAGTAAATAGTAATTTTTATTACATGTTTTTGCAGTATTTTCAACTATTTATAGTAAAAATATATTTTTATTTGCTACCGTGACTATTTAGCCATTTAAAAAAATTATGGCTAATTAGTCACACATTAAATAATATTTATGATTTTAACCTACCACTACTTATGAAATAAAATAAATAAATCAGCTTCACGCTGTATCCCACACACAGTAGGGTAGGCAGCGGGAACCTACTTTCCAACGAATTTTTAGAGGCATTGCGTGTTGAGTGGCGGAACTCAATGCCGCGCTTTGCCTTAACACTAGAGCGAAGAAATGGAAATATTAATATTAATAAATATTTCATGTCCCCGCGTAAGGATCCAACCCACAATCATTGATTGATTTTATAGTCACACTTAGTACCCTTGCGCCACGACTGGCCTACCGATATTTGCTCCTAATATGTTCGTAGGCGCTTAGAAAATCCTAGTAAAATAATCCTAAATAGGATAGTCTGGCAGGGGTTTAAACTATGCTAACTTTCTGGCAAGGGATAACCTTATATCTAATATTATTCTCAAGAAAATCTAATATAATAAGTATTCCTATTTAGTTTATTTATAAATGAAAACCGTCGACTGAACCTTTATGAAGATAGATGCAACACTATAATTTTTTCATGCTGTCGCTTACGACGGCATGAAAAAATTATAACGGTCGATGTTTGCCACTCGATGCATTTTTGTTACTTTATGTCCATTATTTTCTTTAGTATTTCTTTCCAAATTTGTATTTACTTTAAATTTGTATTTATTGTGTTTTGTTCTATTATATATGTTTGTGGTTGATTTTGTAATAACTGTATCGTGCTTAATAGTAATTAACTATTTGCGTTATGATTATATGTACATTTAAAGTGATGTTGATTAAGCTCAGTGCTAACCGTGAATAGACTCTTATTAATCACCGTACCCATACTACAGAGACTTTATGGTTAAGTTTTTAAAATGATGGACATGATACTGAATCGATTCAAAAACTAAAAAAGCCAGTGCGGATTTTCTATACTTATCCTGTAAGATCGTTTGCATTTTCTATTCTAGTACTAGTTGACTGATTTCTTTATTTATGGTGTTTCGAGTGTGCCATTATTTTAGTTCCTATGTCAAACGCCAAATGTCATTGCATGCAATCTTATACATAAATCAAAATGTCAAAGTCAGTATTATTCTCAAAGGTATTCAGTGTTTTTTATTTATATTAAACAATGAATGTGTGTGTTAATATATTTTAAACAGTTAACAATATAAAATTACTGTGGTTTGATGCCTTAATAGATTAGTCTTCCCAATTGTAACGATGGTTAGTACTTTGAATGATAAACTTAAAATTTCTAAGTTTTAGTGGAATTTGTTCATATATTATATTAATGCAAAATTTTAGGCTGACTCGACACCCTCGGTACGCCGTTCCGCCGGTGAAGTAAAAAAAACGCCTCCATCTTCTGTTATTACGAGGAATGGAGCGAGGAAGGCTAAAATCCAAACACGTGCTATGTCCGCCGGCGCTAAAGTGAGAAAATCCGTATTATTTAACCTATTGACCCACTTAACCATCAGATGATTTTGGTGCTTTAGCTATATAGGAACATGGCTTTACAGTAGTAGTAGAATATATTATACAAAAATATTTAAAATTAGTCATAACTTCAATTTTCAGAAGGAAATTTGAAGAAATAGTTGCCTGATATTTAATAATTTTATATTATTTTCCTAAATATATATTATTTTCTTGTGCACTTCCTTAACTATTCAATATTCACTCTCCAATGGCTTGCTCTGTTCCTGCATTAGATTATGGCATTCTAAAGGTGAGCACTAATCACTTTGCAATGTCCATGCTAATGCGTACTATGATAACATCAATACCATACAAAAGTCAAGGTAGTCATAAATTCAAAAAAAGTTTGATTGCAACACAAGGATCTTTCATTTAATGTAACATATATGTAATATGTTTTTTGAATAATAACTGCAACACCCACTTCAGGTCCGCTAGTTGCTTTATAAAAATATAAACAAAATATTAGATAATTTTTATTACCACATGTATAGTAACTTACTACATTTATTGTGAATTATATGTATATTTATTTTGTGTATATAAAGACTTAGTGGATTATGATATTTTATCTAGGTGATAAAAATGGAATGTTACTGAAAGGAGAGTTGATTTATATATGCCATTTTCTAGCCGTCTGCTTTGGTGATAGCTGCTAAAAAGAAGGCTCAGCAAAAGAGGAAACAACATATTGAGACAGTTTTACAAGACCATTATCAAATTGTAAGTATTTATTCTTAACAATAAACATTCAATAGTGTATAAATTTTCTATTGAATTGTATTTATTGTTTAATAAATTTAATAACTTATACATTATATAAAACTTTCGAAACAAATAACTAGTAGTTAATTATCAATTTTTGTTTTCTTTTATTAAGGGTAGATAATTATAAATAAAATATTTTTATTTATATAGATAAAGATAATTTATAGAATATATTTATTTACAAGGAAGCACTAAAAATCAATAAAAATCATTTCAAATTTTGTACAAGTGTTAGGAAAGCTTGGACACCAAAGTTGGTTGTTAATTGGACCTTTTAGTTTTCATATCTGTTGCAAGTCCCAGACCCTTAGCTCCACACCCTGTAAACACCCACACTCTCATTTCTCATTTTGTTTAAGGCCATGGAGTCAAAGGAAAAAGTAAAAGGTGCAACAGGGTTTGTAACCGAACCGCGTATGTCAGAGCATAAATGTTTGTGGGATGATAATTATCCTGAATGCCCTGAAAGGCTTATTGGTGTAATAAATAGGTAAATATTGATTACCTCCCAGTTAATATACTAGACAATCACTTGATATTAGTTCTTGTAAGTTTTTAGATATCAGGCCTTTGTGATGCAAGAGTACAGGCATGTGACTATGACGCGACGGTTGTGGGTTCGATCCCTACTTTGGGGAAATGAATTATTATTTTTTAATACTTTCATTTCTTCTCTATGGTACCAAGTCAAGGGCGCGGCATTGAGCACTACCACTCAATACGCAATGCCGGCGGAAGCTAGGGACTGGAGTCTCTTAACACTAGATTCCCTCTGCCTACCTTGCTGTATGCAGAATACAGACTAAAGTTGAAAATATATATTATATTTTAAGACCACCAAGTTTTCTTGATTATATTTCTTGACGCTAGGCAACTCTCTATGATCTCCTGGAAGTAAATGAAAATAAATTCATTCTTCCAGTAGGAAATGAACTCACAACCGTCATTTAAAAGTTTAACGATGTGCCACTGACATTCATGACAGTCTGCATTTTATTTGGTTTTAAAGTAAAGCATTTTTTTTAGGTGTGAAGAAATGGGTTTAATAGATAAATGTGTGTCATATCCACCAAGAGCTGCCTCTGTAGAAGAACTAACTATGTTACATTCCAAAGAAGTGTACGACATGCTCGAGAAAACCCATCAAAACAATGATTTAGATTATTTAGAGAAGCTGTCATCTAAATACGATGCTGTATACATACATCCTGTAAGTTTTTTTTCTGTTCATAAGACTTAGAAATTGGCAAATATGTAAATTCTAATAAATATTTTTTTCATGTATTTTATCTTGGTTGTTTTAGAAAAAATATTTACTCATGAAATCCATACATCTTATATTAAGAATGACGTAAATAGACACTTATCAAAAGATGTTAACGTTGTTTAGGCTTATTATAAAAAAATATTATATTATAGGTAACTGCGTAAAATAAAACGAGAGCTTCCCCCCTCCCCGTCTCGTTTGGGGATGTTTTTTGTGAATGAAATTTGACAGATTGGATTAGATGGAACGTTAATTAGTATTTTTGTAGTAGTAGATGTTTGTGTTGTTAGTATCTTTTCATAACTGTCTCACAGTCACACGTAATACAGTACGGATAAAAACCAAGAAATTAATATAATGTGGCCAGTCCTGGCGCAGGAGCACAAAGTGTGACTGTAAAATCGACTGGTTGTGGGTTCGATCCTCAATCCAGGAAATAAAATATTTTCTTAAATTTATATTTCCATTTCTTCGCTCTGGTGTTGAGGCAAAGCGCGATGTTGGGTTTTGCCACTCAACACGCAATGCCTCTAGAATTCGGCAGAAAGTGGGAAATGGAGTGTCTTAACACTAGGTTCCCTTTGCCTTACCCTGCTGTGTGCGGGATACAGAGTAAAGCTAAACATATATATTATATTTTTAGACCACCAGGTTTTCTTGAATATACCTTTTGACGATAGGCATTTCTCTATGATCACCTGGAAGTACATGAAAATAAATTCATTCCCCAATGAACTCACAATGAGTGAATAGGAAATGAACTCACAACCGTCATCTTAAAGTTTAATGATGTGTGAAAAAAAATAAGAAAATAATAATTCTACATCTAAACTGTTCACGAATCTTGATTATTTTTTTAGGTACGTGTTTCAAATATTTTACCCTATACTCGTATATATATATATATGAAAAAGTAGTGCATTTGCTACAACCCGGTATAGGACTGGTTCACTCTCTCACGTTACGTTCCTTGAATTTGATACTTTGATTAGCTCAAGTCCTTGCTTGTAACTAGAGTCAACATAACTACCTACTATATTTTTTCCATTCTTACATTTTTATCAATTATCTAAAACACACTTTTAGTTTTATTATTCGATTTTATTAAGTAAATATTATAAAAAGAAACCGTGCATATGTAGTTAATATGGTGAAAATAATTTATTTTAGAGCACACACGAATTATCGTTAATAGCTGCCGGTTCAACAATAGACATGGTTGATAGGATAGTGAAAGGGGAAATACAAAACGGCGTAGCGTTCGTCCGCCCTCCTGGACACCACGCAATGAGGGCGGAGCCCTGTGGATACTGCTTTTATAACAATGTAGCGTTGGCCGCTAAACATGCTATTGATAAATGTGGATTGCAAAGGTAAGGTTTCATTTTGGACTTTAATCATTGAAATTAATCATATAACATTTTCATTTCCTCGTTCGTCGATTTAAATTCGGCGAAGATCTGGGACGTAAAGTCTAAACAGTCCCTTTGTCTATCATGCTATATACACACAAACACAGCGTAAATAAAAAAAATATGTTAATTTCTTCGTTCTGATAGACAAAGTGTGAAAGTGTGAAGTTAGTCTTTATTAGGCGGTGCGTGGGAGTCGTAGTCGCAGTGTATTAACACCTGATAAGCGGGAAAAAGCGTGAAGTTGTATATGATGTACGTACCTAATTATGAAAGAGGTTTTAATTAGGATTTATATATCTTTTATTTAGAGTGGTGGAGGTAAGAAAAGTGAGAATACACTTTAAGTGAATTTTCAGAGTGCTATTTCCATCAAGTACATTTTCTGCTACGTAAATTTTATTTAGAATAATTGAGACTAGCCTATGTAATATTTTTTTATGTACAGAATATTGATAGTGGACTGGGATGTTCATCACGGACAAGCAACGCAACAAATGTTTTACGACGATCCTAGGTAACTTTATAGTCTTATAATTTATATTTAATCAATAAATATCTATATTTAATTTGTATTAATAACTAATTATAATACTAATTTGTATTTCTGTATAGCTCAGTGTAGAATTTACATATTTTAAGGCTTTCCTTCTTGCCTCCGTTTTTTATATACACAAGAAATATTTCCGATAATGTTTTAAACATTCAATATTACAACATTAATATCAAAGCTTAAAAGGCAGCAAACTTTTATAAAATACTTATTTTTTTATAACTGATTTTTAAAATTTAAATTCACATGTTACTTTTTTGGGCGTTTTCCTAAATATATTGTTTGTGGAGCTTATAAGTACCATCGGAGGTTATATAATAGGATCCTTCTGCCTACCCTGCTATGTGCGGGACACAGCGTGAAGCAAAACAAAAATATAAATATTTTGCTTTTTTTATACAGGGTGGTATATTTCTCAATACATCGCTACGAGCACGGCTCGTTTTGGCCCAATCTTCGTCAATCCGACTTCCACTATACGGGCCACGGCCGCGGGGAGGGCTACAACTTTAACATACCTCTCAACAAGACGGGCATGAATGATAGTGACTATATGGCCATATGGTTGCAAGTATTGTTGCCCATGGCGATCGAGGTAAATTATATAATACGAATAACTTTTTATAGCCCGAGAACAACTCTCCGCTCTCTATACCAATCTCTATCTTTCCGCTTCCCTGCGAGTGCGATCACAACACTGAAGTACAGTGCCTTAACACTAGGTTCCCCCTATTGTTTTATTTTTAAAGATTAATAGTTTATTCACAATTATAGAGTAAAAACAACAACTATAATTTTAATGGACTTTTATGTGAAGATTAAAATTACATTATATAGATAACACTTTTGTTTGTGTTATTAGTATTTAGATGTTTGTTGTTATGATAATGTGAATTTAGTTTCTTATGTAACTGAATTTATATTTGGCAGCATTTACATTTTTAGCAATAACACAGATTTATTTATAACGGAAATAAATTATATTATATTGTATAGAAAGCGCGGCGTTGAGCTCTGCCACTCAATGAGCAAGGTCTTGACAATTGGGCGGTACGTGAGGTCTTAACGCTAGGTTCACTCTGCCTATGCCTTTCCTATGCTATGTGCGGGAATAAAATTAAAAAAAAAGTTATTTCTCACAATTTTCCTGCAGTTCCAACCGGAGCTGATCCTAATATCAGCGGGATACGACGCCGCCATCGGCTGTCCAGAGGTACTACAAGTTTTTTATTATCTATTTTTTTTATATTATATTATATATATTTCAGTATTCACCACAACTGGTTATAGTGTCCGCGGGCTATGACTCGGCACTCGGTGACGAGAAAGTGAGTTACGATCGGGTTTTCGGAGTCGCTAGGCTATTTTTTGTTGTACTGTTTTTATGCTTTTGGGATATTTTTTTGATGGGACTTTGGCTTTTTTTGCCTTTTTTATAAATATACAGGATGGTAAATGTACTGGTTTTAAATTTAATCGCAATCGTAAAATTTATTTTTTTATCATATTTCACAACCTAATTCACTAATGTTATATTCATGACGTACTGACAACCTTAATTTTTGCTTAAAACTAAGCAGACTAATCAATCTACAAATAAAACACGTTAATATACATTCAAAAGTATTATGTATAAAATTAAATCCTTTAAGTAAATTCAAATAAATATAAATCATATATAAACATGAAGTATAATTTGTAACATTCTTTTAAATATTTACTTTATTATAATATTCAAGATAATTTCATTCTTAAATACGTAATTTTCTTATTTTTGCTCTATTTATGGTTTAAATAATATAGTGTAATAAAGCAAAGCAATAAAGATATAATGTAGTGTGGTGTTCGTTTTATATATATTATATTTGTATTGTTCCTCACTATACATATAATGTTTATATATATAAAAGAAATAAGTGTTATATTCTTAATTAAAGTTTTTATCAGTCCCTGTTACTTTGTTTGTCTCGACAAATCTAAGAGAGTTGTGCTCGTCTCGATACTTTTACATATTTCTTGACAATATAAGAATATAAAATGTATGCTGGTAGACTGTATTCAAGTGGTTGCTACTATGTAATAATTTGTTGGTGTTATATACAAAATATGTACATGTCCAGAGTAATATGTACTTTTTAACTTTTTTTATTGCTTTTATAGTATTTCACGTACATTTGAGTTGTTTTCCAAAACCGCCAGGGTGAGATGTCCGTAACCCCGGCGTGCTACGCGACGCTCACGCACCTGCTGCTGGGCGTGTGCGCGCGCGTGTGCGCGGTGCTGGAGGGCGGCTACTGCGTGCCGGCGCTGGCGGAGGCGGCGGCGCACTCGCTGCGCGCGCTGCTGCTGCCGCCGCCCGCGCTGCCGCTGCGCGAGCCCTGCCCCCTGTGAGTGCGGTGTCATGTGTCACGACGGGCATTATAATATAACTAAAAATTATTACAATTTTTATAAAAAAACACCGTATAAAGTTGTGCCTGTTTAGGAATCAGTCTAACCATTAAAAAAAAGATTTTTTATAGTGCTTACAAGAACTAATTGATTTATATCGTCCGAAATTCTATTACAGAATACGTGAAACTATCCTCAACTGTATATACGCACACAAAAAGCACTGGCAATGCTACAACTATCAACCTACGTACAGTATAGATGTACCAGAAAACAAAGATATACAGATACATAAAGTGGAGGTAAAATGGGAGGGGGATGAGACCAGACCGGATAGCTTTGCGACTAGAAACTGCTATCCTATACAGGATAACGATACAAAACGAATGATTGCGGAGAAATTGGATTATTTAAAATCAGGTATTATATGCGACCGCCTGTCTGCGTGTCTATGTGATGATGGGTTCGATTTCCAATCAGAAAAAAGAATTATTTTCAATTTCTCACAAATTCGAAAATGATTTTTGTTTTCGATTCTAATGCATAATTTCGAAGAATAACCACATAAACAACCAAATAAATTCAGCTTTATAATATTAGTATAAGATAAATAGAATAATCAAAATATTTTTTGTTACAGTAACTGATCTGTCAACAGCCAAATATCCAGTATGTTTTGTATACGATCTCGCAATGCTGAAACATAAAAATATTTGCGAACCGTGAGTTTCATTTTATGGTAGATTTGTATAAATTTGCTATTAAGGAATCCAAATTGTCTATTCACTTTTATAAACATTTTTTTGAACGCAATTTATAGATTGAATCTAATTTGTATAGTATACTTTAATATAACGAAATAATATTTGTAAGAACTGATGATATGTATTGGTGAAGATAATATCTTTTCTTTTTACTATCAAAAATTGTAACAAATCTTTAAGGATCTTTTTTGTAAGGACTTTTTTAACAAGTAAAAATCTTAACAAAATAGCAATTAAATTTTGATTTTTGAGTTTTATTATCGTTAATAATATAACACCAAAGATTTTTGATTAAATACCACGAACATAAAAAAATATCACAGTCTATACTAAAGTCTGCTGTCAAATATTTCATTGCTTAGGCCGATCGGTCATGGCACAACGGCCAAACGTCTGACTATAAAAGTGGAAATAAATTATTTTCATTTTAGAAGACAAAGCGCGGTGTTGAGTTGTCACTGACACGCTGTTGTTGTATGCGGAATGCAGGAGGACGTCTAAAAAATCTAAATAATTAATAATTATTAGATATCTTCTCCTACAGAGGTCACCCGGAGTGTCCTGAACGAATAATGCGAATCTATGAAATGTTCCGAGAATTTGGGCTATTAGAAAGAATGCACCAAATAGAAGCTAGAGTTGTTACCGATCAGCAAATATTGGCTGTGCATACACACAAACATTTAGAGAGGTATATATGAATTACATTATGGGCTGCAGTTAAGATTTAAATATTTTTAACATTTTTAAGTATTATTTCTTATTTAAAAGAGAAGAATACTTTTTTTTTGAAATCATATAAAAATTTAAACTTAGCGGGATTTAAGCTGGAGCCGCTTAGTTAGTGCTAGGCGTTCAACTCTCTACATTCACCTTTTTTACTACAAAATAGATTTTTCTTTAAAGAGAGGTAACAATGAAGTTACTTATTTCCCTATTTTAAATACATTGAAAAATTTAACAAAAAGCATAATTTATGTAGTTTTTTCTATACTTAATCCTTATCCTTTTACTGTTGTTCATTAGTAATTATAATAATTCACTATAAAAAATTGACAAAATATAATATATCTTTAAATATTTATTCACGTTACAGGCTTAAAGAATTATCTAGTACAAAGCTAAGAAATCTGCACAGTCAAAAAGACGCATTCGACTCTGTTTACTTCCACCCCGATTCATTAGAAAGTGCTTCTGTTGCAGCGGGTTGTGTGTTGCAGGTAGTTTTATTTTAACTAATATACTTATAACCTCCGATTGTAAACGCGATGGTCGTCGGTTCGATTCCCACTAAGCGAATCTTCACACTCTATCCTGTATATAATAGAATAGGCAGAGATAACTTAACACTTTATTCCCCACCCACCGGTCAATTTTTGATATAGCGCTAAGAGTGGCGAAACTGACTCCGCTTAATGCTTAGCAGAGCGAGGAAATGAAAACAATTAATTCCCCCAAGTGAGAATCGAAGCCACAACCGTTGCGTTCTTCGACAGCCTCTTCTAATCTATTAATTAATACATGTTTCAGATGATAGATGCAATAAAATCAAAAACAGCCGGTTCGGGAGTCTGCATAATCCGTCCTCCGGGTCATCATGCGGATGAAGAGACACCGAGTGGATTTTGTCTAATCAATAATGTGGCGGTAGCGGCTAAGTATGCGATACAAAATGGTATCAAACGTGTATTGATTGTTGACTGGGACGTCCATCATGGGAACGGGACGCAGAGGATTTGTTATGATGATGATCAGGTAATAGTGTCAATTAAATATATACGCCGATGTGTCATGGCCTTGAACTTAGCCTTTCAGAACTTAAAAATTGTACACTCACTAAAAAAACCTAAAATTAAATCTGTGCAATCTTCTACAGCTAACTTCAGTGACTCGATCGTACTGTAGATGGTAGTAATAGATATTGAGTATCTGACTTAAAACAGTAACCATAACCGAAGTCGATATAACAATTTTGGATATGGGCATAGTCTAATTGAGACTTGATTTGACAGATTTCTATCGGCCTGACTGAACCAATATACTAGTGCTTAGTGCAAAGTAGCAAGCAGCAAGTAAAAGAATTGTTGTTACTAGATAAAGATAGATAACAATTATCACAAAAATAAACTTTTAAAAACATCTAATAGCCGTGATTATTTTTTTTATATGTTTAATTTTATATCCATAACTGAAGCCTATATATTATTATGCTACATGTAAAATGATAATTTTACTGTAATTATTGTTAATCTTTTTCTTACACAAAAATATTTGCATGCGGTTTTTATCGTAACAAACATATGTATAGTTCTGTTTTTTGTTGTTTAAATTATGAATGTGCCAATGTTACAAAGCTGTACTGTATTTATATGATAAACCAATAAATAAATAAGAATAATCCAAAAAGTATGGTAAATACTATAAATCCTAATTTAAAAAAAAGTAAACTATATTTTAGGAACATGAAAAAGTTAAATTAATAAAATATGAAATTTACATAAAAACTTTTTTTTGTATATATGTTAATTAATCTCTAAATCAAAAATATAATTACTATTTTATATATTACAGATTCTTTATATATCTATTCATCGATACGACAACGGTAAATTTTTTCCAAATTCAAAGGATGCAGACTTCTCGTCCGTTGGAAAGGGCCGCGGCGAAGGATTCAATATCAATATTCCCTGGAATGAGGTATTTTAAAAAAAATCAGATTCATGCTTCAAAGAAACCTAGTGTTAAGTTAAGTACTCGTTCCCCATGCACTGTCCAATTTTCTAGACATTTCGTGTTGAGAGGCGAAACTCAAGACGAACTTTGTCCACCAAAGAAGGAAAAAAATAATTTAAATGGAATTATTTCCCTGAGTGGGGATCAAACTCACAATTCACAACCATCGTATTTACAGTTGAATAATGTCCCACTTTACCATTCCTATCAGTGAATGAAGTGAAGAATGAGATAAACATCTCAATTTTTTTTTAATATGTACAGGTGCAGTGTATCCCGGATATAGCAGGGTAGACAGAGGGAACCTGAGTGTTAAGACACTCCGTTCCTATTAAGACACTTTCGTTCCCCCTGTCCATCGAATTCTGGAGGGCATTACGTGATGCGATGGGGTAATTCCTCGAGTGAGATTAGAACCTCCTGTCGCGTTTAAAGTCGCATGCTTGTGCCCTTTACTACTAATTAGCTTGACAGATTTTACAATATTAAACTTGACAGCTTCAGAGTTTACAATATTATTTCTCGTTATTCAATTCTCTATTCTCTTCTGTCATATTATATTATAGATAACCTATATAATTTTCAGAAAGGAATGGGCGACACGGAGTATTTAGCTGCCATGACGCAAGTAGTGCTGCCCATAGCATATGAATACAATCCGGAACTAGTGTTGATCTCAGCCGGTTTTGACGCATGTGTTGGAGATCCGCTTGGACGTATGATGGATTTTTTAAATTATTTATTTTAAAAAAGTCAGCTTCACGCTGTATCTCGCGCACAACAGGGTACTCAGATGGAACTTAGTGTAAAGACATTTCGCCGAATTCTGAAGGCTGCGTGTTGAGTGGTAGATCTCACTCATTTTACTCTTTAATTCAGTCATATTATATATTTAAACGCGACGGTTGTGGGTACGATTCTCACTCGCGTTAATGAAATATTTTTATTTTCTCGCTTTGATAAAAAGACAAAGCGCAATTTCAAGTTCCGCCACTTAACAAGCAATATTTTGAAAATTGACGAAAAATTTAGAATAGTGTATTGTATCTATTGTTAGCTACCCGCCGTCAAACCAAAAAACGAAATATGCAGGATGCAGCGTGAAGCTATTTTTTTTTTTATAATCTATTTTTTTTTATTTTATTTTCTAGAATGCAATGTAACGCCCGAATGTTATGGTGTTATGACAAATCTACTCAAAGGATTGGCTGCTGGCAGGGTAATTTTATGTCTTGAAGGGGGCTACAATACAAGAAGCATATCATACGCCATGACAATGTGCACTAAAGCTTTACTAGGCGATCCTATTCATCGACATTACGAGCCAAAGCCTATTTGTCGACCATCCGCCATTGAAACAATAAATAATGTTATCAAAACCCATAAAAAGTATTGGAAAAGTCTCAAATTCCAAATTGCTTTGCCCGTAGAGAATGTTCTGGATCGCCCCGCGCCGTCTAGAGGGTTAAACTTAACGAGTGATGTCAATAATTCGATAGAATCTAAAATGGCGTGTTTAAACATTAGTAATACACAGAAATGCTCAGATGGAATCCATTGCGGCACTGATGATGAAGATGATAAGCCCGGTCCTTCTAAAAACAATGAAAGTAATAGTGCTGGGAGTAGTGGCGTGAAAAATGAAAGTGCTAGTGATGCGAAAAACTCGACTACCTTAGTCGATTATTTGTCGGAAAATATGCAAGCGTTGGTCGATGGAGAAATGTTTGCGGTAGTGCCATTGCAATGGTGTCCTCACTTGGAATCATTGTATGCTATTCCCGAAAATGTAAATTTTGAGCAGGGAATGAAGTGTGTCGATTGCGACCATGTTGAAGAGAACTGGGTTTGCCTCCATTGTTATATAGTAAGTATTTATTTAGTCTGGTACTCTGTTGTGTAAACATATTTTTTATGTACTACTATACTATACAGCTATACTATACATATATATTGTGATGTGAATGTGGCGCAAGGCGAGTGTTCAAATACTAACAAGGTCGGCGTCTATGGTCGTAAGTTCTGTCCCTTCTCGGAGGTATCAACTATTCTTCATTTCCCTGCTCTGGTAAAAAGTTCAAAGTTGAATTCCACCATTTAACGCATGATGTTTCCAATTCATATGCAACTTGGAGCACGGAGTGGACACTGGGGTGTTAATTACGTACGTACGTATTACGCGTATTTCTAGAAGCCAAAATTCAAATTAAAATCTGCCAAATTTAATTCAACTTATAGACAATTTATATGTTTTAAATTAAACAGTTGCAAAAAAAATATACTAAATCTAAACAATTCCATTCCAGGTTTAATCTTAACAAATTCCTAATTCATTTTTTTACTAAATAAACCTAATCTCACTTCAGACAGCCTGTGGCCGACACATCAACGGTCACATGCAACACCACTACCGCTCCACCAACCACGCGCTCGCCCTCTCCCTCCGCGACCTGTCCGTGTGGTGCAGCGCATGCGACGCCTACGTCGACCACCGCCTGCTGTACGACGCCAAGAACAATGCGCACAGGTGCAAGTTCGGAGAGGACATGCCTTGGTGTTACACTGACGGGCATGTGCAAGTGCATATGCAGTAGTCAAATGCCCATATGCAGTATTTAGGTGTGCATGTGCAGTAGTCGCGCATATGCAGTAGTTTCAGAGATGTCAGTTAACGGCTAACACTCATTACTCTACCACTTTAACCTCATTACGGTCGACGAGTCGTGGCCGACCTGTTGAAGTTAGATCTAGTCCGAACTTTTGCGCATTGTTTATTTAGGAAGAAAATAACTGAAAGTAACAATATTGATCTACAGCTAATCTTAAGCTATGACTTGTTGACCGTATTGTACCCGATGTAATATGCCACAATATAGCTTGGCTTTGCTGTGGCAAAATCGCAGGTAAAAGCTAGCTAATACATAGCACCAAAAACGTACATTTAAAACTATGTGCATTTAAACTAGTTGTGTACAGTCCGCAAAGTCTCAGCCGAACTTTGCATTTGTGTGAGTGTGTTCATATTTATAGTGTAGGTGTAACGTCACTTGCTTGGCCTAAACTGGCTTATACAGATTTTTGACAACCGGCCTAAACCTCTTATACTGTTAGCAGTATTTTTGTAATCGATTTTTTAAAATTGAAATATAAAATTGGTACTATCACTGTACAAGAATAAAAAACGTATGTTATCAAACGGTAAAAAAAGACTATTAAAAAATCGTGGACACAACATTGTTCTTGACAATATTATTAACACAAACAACGCATCAGACTCGCATACAGCAGAGTATGCAGAGGCAACGTAGTGTTAGACACTTTGTTCCCGCGTAAAGTGCTCCACCGAATTTTCAAGCCATGGCGTATTGAGTGGCGGAGATCAACGCCCCCCTTTAGACGAGAGATGGTCATCCAAATAATGTGGATGCAATATCTGGCGCACAAAATTTATTTTAAAAAAATCCGATCCTACTTTTATAATTACTCATACAAATGCAAAGCTCAGCTTATGCCTCACAAACTGAATATGTGTATATATAAATTATTATTTTTTTAAATAATTTTATTTTATATAGGTTATACATATAACCCACATATTGTAATTTTGCCTTTATTTTATTTATTTTACTTTTTGTAAATAAATATTATATTATGTAAAAAATGATTTGTTAAATAATTATTTAAATGTTTTGAGCCAAATCTTTATACTTTATTTACGATATTTTTCTGCACATTGAAGATAGTTGCAAAAGTTATGATTATCTTCTTAATGAAAACGATCATAACTTTGGCAACTATCTTCAATTTGCAGAAAAAAAATACCTGAAAACGTATTTGTAATGGAAAATTGTGCATATCTATATAATGTTATTATATAATAATAAAATTAGACGCACATACAGATGACATATATATGTACTTTATAGTATATATAACCTTTTAAAAAACTTTTGTAGTCCAGACACTTTATAATGTCAAAATAAATAATGTTTTATACAGAGTGTTAGAAAATGAAAAAAACATCTGTTACAGCATTTGTTTATTCATTTACTAAAAACTATTTCACTGACTATTAGAACTAATTTCTTTACAATAATTTAACATGTTTCTTATTTACATTGTGAACATTGTAATTACTTAAATAATCTGACTGTATATGGACTTATGAAGCTAGCTGCAAAAAAAAACTGAAAAATATATAATATAATACAATTTATATAATATTATATATTTTCCTGTTGTAAATAGATAATATCTAGGCAAAGACAAATTTATATTAGTATTACTGATCATTTTATAGTAAATAGCATAATAAATTGTAGTTTAATTAATAAAATAATATTTTTTTAATGTCATTGTATTCCCTTTCATTGATAGTTATGTTAATATATTATATACTAAAATGTGAATATAACAAAAGTAATATGGCTATGTTTGTGCCAAATCAGTATTGCTCATTAATTGGATAAATAAAATCATATCATATTTATTAACAATTTATGGCAGTTTTTTTTATACTTCCCAATGCAGTTAGTTAATTTTTAACCGACTTCTGTAAAGAGGAGGTTATCAATTCGATTTTTTTTTATGTTTGTTACCTCAAAACTTTTGACTGGGTTATTTTAAAGCCGTGCTTTTCCCGTGTGGTCCCATTTTAATTTAGTCCATTTCTGACTATGTTATCCATGAGAAAATCACATAAGTCTTAAATTTGCATTAGTTATGTGCGCGACAAATGGACGAATAACTCAATACAACGCCAACGATTTCAACGTTTCTTTTTTTTTTATTGGAAAAGATACACTTCAAAAGTATTAATTTGATGAGAGTTTGGTTAGGTTCTGATTGATGGATCCGGTGGAAGTCGTTTTATTTTTTTATTTAAAATTGTAATTACTTATTTCTGTATAATTTAGTAATTTTTTGGCCTGCTTAAAGGAATATTCACCGAGGTAAATATTGAAGTTACAAATATTCTCTGAGGGTTAGGATTTGATCATATCTTTCCCTTTTAATTTACTACGTGACATAGCTGAAGAGATTATTGTTAAGGAAGCACAAGTTTATATAAAGAGTTTTTATATTTGTGTGTTCCTTATTTATATTGTATTCAATCTGATTGGTCTTCAGTTATTATTTATCTACACATTGACATATTGTGATAAAACATCTGAACAACAAAATGTATTTTTCTCAACAATAATATATATTTTATGAATTATTAAAACGTTTTTTTTTTAACTTTAATAATTATTATTCTGTAGAGAACTAATCACACACACAATGTTCCATGTTAGTGCTCAACTGGCACGCTCGAAACGCCATATACTAAGAACTGAACTGAATTAAATTTATACATCTTAATATTTGGAATAAGAGTAATCATTTGAAAAGGCAAAAAAGTCGCAATATTTTTATTATCATAAATATGTCGAAAAATTTGCCGAAAAGTAGGGGAGTGGAGTGTCTTAACACTTAACTTTAAAATTGCTATTATAATAACAAGTTGAATATTCTTAAATGATAATTATTATTTTCTCTACCGACACAAGACTAAGAAAGTAGTTATATAATTTTTTTTATAGATTTTTTTTTGATATTAACTTGTTATATGTATCTATGTTTCAAATTTCCAGCTTCAATCCAAGAAACATATACTCTATAGAATGCTTGAACATGATTATGGCGTTCTGAGCGTTGCAGTTGAGCTCATATCACTTCGCCAATGTCCTTATAATTTTGTGATCTTATGTCCTAGGGACTGTCAATGTCAAAGTGACAGATATAAGGTAGGACTAACTAAGAGCAATGTTATTTCCATGTCGAATAATTTTCTTTTATCTTAATTTCTTAAATAAGTCTTCTTAAACAGTGTTAATATTAGTTTTTAAATCTGTTATATATTATTATCTTATAACCTACAAAGCTTGGAGGTGGGTGCAATATTACCGTGAACTCTAATGGTACAATGTAAACAAAGTCGGCTTCTCTATTTATTAGTTAATAAAATGTATATAATGAACTACAAAGGCTTTTCGTGATAAAAGAAGCAGTTTATAACAGAATACCTTAATACAAACCAACAAGTGTGTGTATCCTAATATCGGTTTATTTGCGTAAAGAAAAGAAACTTAAAAATAAAACATCATTGTGACATAGAACCTTTTAATATCTGAAACAATTAAATTTAGTAATATTTGTTTTTAAGCATTAAAATGAAGTTACTTAAGCCTTTTTGGCTGGCTAGAAGGAGGAATGTTAGCACTTGGTCACCCCTTGCCACAGCATTTAACACAAGACCTACATCAAGACCTATTTTTGATTCCCTAAGAGAAAGAACAGTAAGTATTATGTTAGTTTAACATTTTATGATTTGGTTACATATTATTTAAATTTTGAGTTTAGTTACACATTATTTAGATTTGTTGATAAGTGCTGGTAAATAAACCTTTTCTTTTATTTGTTCTTCAAAAGCATTTTTATAAACTTTACTATTTACGATATAATTTATTTCATTTTTTAATATTTCAGGGTCTATTTAAAAAACCAGAGCTCACAAGCTTTGAAGGCTTTTACACACTTAGAGACCAGGCTATAGCAGCTACTGATAGACTTATAGAAGAAGCCACTTCTAATCCTACAAGGCCTATGGTTGATATATTTGATGAATTGTCTGACACACTATGTCAAGTGGCAGATTTAGCAGAGTTTGTTCGCATTGCTCATCCACAGCCACATTTTGCTAATGCAGCAGAAGAGGCTTGCATTAGTGTTAGTGGAGTAGTAGAAAAGTATGTTGAAATATATATAGATTAATTAATTGCTAAAATTTACTAAATGTTTAAAAAAAATGTCCTAATCTCCCAACTTTCTGAAATCATAATCATTCTAAAATTTGAATGTACATGTGCCTATTGAAAACTATCTAAGCAATCTGGTCAATTGAGACTCTTATCAAGCTACATCATAGTGATTATATACCTCTTACAACCATTTTTTTTGTTTATATCTCTGTAGGGAGATATTTACAAATTTTGGCAACCTAAAGGATGTTCTTCAAATTATTATTAATAATGCTATTTAATAAATAGTTAAACATTTTAAGCTTGAATGCTATATAAAAAAAAATATATTTGTACTTTTAAACATTACACTCAGTAAACAATACTTTAAAAATTTGTTAAAATACCAGAATATAAAACTATAGAAGTAGTATTATTATCTTATACTTATACATTTAAATTATATCTAAAACTATGGAGGATGTAATTTGTATTTTAAAAAGTTACTGTGATTGTTATTTGCCTTAGCTTTTTCTAGATTATTAGTTGCATATCTCAATATTTAACTTAATTTAGCTTCACGCTTTATCCCTTGCGGGGTAGTCAGAGAGAACGGAGCGCCAAACGCTACGGTTGGTACGGTACTCAATATTTTACGTTTTACGTTACGTTTTACGTTACGTACTCAACGTTTTACGTTAATTGATAAGACATTATTACTTAATAACTGTATCTTTTTCAATATCCTAGT
Organism: Heliconius hermathena; assembly: GCA_013403705.1. Lineage (NCBI taxonomy): Eukaryota > Metazoa > Arthropoda > Insecta > Lepidoptera > Nymphalidae > Heliconius > Heliconius hermathena. The sequence goes on from JAAIXJ010001795.1 coordinate 94,085, forward strand.
CTCCTGTATAAAAAAAAACATAAAAAAAATTAAAAATTAAATCAGCTTCACGCTGTATCCTNTTCAGGTTAAACACTGATAAAAGGTTATATGAAGCTTTACGTAAATCCGTTGTACAAGGAACTTGTGGAGACAAACATTTGGCGGAACTATTTTTGTTTGATTTTGAACAAAGTGGTATTCACCTACCTGATGGTCCTAGACAAGAAGTGGTTGCGTTAAACGATCTGATTTTACAAACGGGACAGCAGTTTATGGCTGGTGCTGCAAAACCAAGGAGAGTGCCACGGTCAGCTGTGCCACAGAATGTTAGACAGTTGTAAGTTAATATTATCATAGTTTTAGAATGATTAAGAATTATAAATGTTAAAAAAATAAAAGTATAATAACATTTTGGTTAAAATATTCTATGAGTTCTTATGCTTTCTATTACTAGCAACCCTCACGTAGCTTCACCTACTTAACATTATTTTTACTTTATAGCCAAATTATATAATTTGTTAACATTCATTGTAGCTTTTGTATTATTCTGTTGTACAAGCCTTTACTGTAAAGTTTTATCTAAATCCATTTAGTAACTTTTGCATGAAAGTGGAACAAACATCCATTCCTATTTATAATATTAGTAGGAAATAATTGATAATTATTATTTTATTTCTTTTAAATTAAATATACATAAAGAAAAGTGCCATAAATACTAGAGTATGGTCTATACTGAATGTCTCTAGGACTACTTTAAACTAATAATATCGTATATGTGATGAGTCCAATAGTTAGTAATATAGAGTGAAGAAAGTTGTAAGTTATGCTGTAATATTTATCAGCAAACACATCCCATATGACTAATGATATACTAAGGTCTACAATTGGTCATTTGGGATGAATTTAATTGGTCCTAGACCAATTTAAATGCAATTTTGTCTTTATATTTCAATGAGTTACTGGTGGTTTGAAAATATAAATGAACTATCTGTCTATTGTGGAACAAATAAAAAACATATTTTATGTATCCTAATAGCATATGTGAACCAGTTTCAGCAGTGAAGGCGACTCTATAGTGGTGAGCGGCGTGTACGCGGAGTGCGGAGAGGCGAGCGCGCGCGAAGCCGCCTACCGGCTGTACCTGGCGCCGGATGTGCAGCAGGAGCGTCTGCTCGCCACCGCGCTCGACGCACGACTGAGGCTCGCGCGGCTGTGCGGGTTTCCCTCGTACGCGGACAGGTACTTTAGCTTTTATTGTATATCATTCTACAAAACTGGACAAGCGGGAGTTGGACTCGCCCACCGAGGGTTCTGTACAAAAATTGGTAGGTCTCGAGCTTTTTCTGAACTTGAAGCTTAGCTTAGCCAGAGCCCTTTCATCTGATACCTTACTTGAACAAGTGGCTTTAATACCAAACTTTGCCTCCCTTAGAAAGATTATTATTTTTTTGGTTTTAACCACTAATGTATAGTTTTCAGATTTTTTCCTAAACTAGTAGATATTGTCAAAATACTCGTTATTTGCGATATAAACGGCCGGATCTTTTTTTATGTAAAGATAGAAATACGTATTATTTCGGGAAATCATGGGGCTGTAGATCTGAGTATATGCTTTGAATTTCAAATCGATCTCCAAGCGTTCCTGAGATGAAGGCTCTTGTCAGACAGACAGACAACAAAGTGATCTTATAAGGGTTCCTTTTTTCTTAAAAGGTCCGATTAAGGAAAGAACCATTACTATTCAGATATTGATTCCTGAGCTGCTGTCAAGGTCGCTGGTCGCCTAATCTGGGCCTCCCTTAGGTAACCAAGAGTCTCACGCGGCTGGCTGACCGCCCGGTAGCACTAGCTCAACCACTTCCCTTTCTCCCCTACCTCAGTCTCAGCAATGAGACCCAACAAAAGCCAGTTCTTCTGTAATAATGTGTAACTTTGTTTAATGACCGTAAATAACGTAAGAACAATTGTATAATAATTGAACATATTAATATCAGGGCAATCACAGCAAGCACAATGGAGACGGCGGCCAATGTGCGCCAGTTCTTAGATATTTTGTCGGACAACCTGCACGATCGAGCCAACATCGACTTTGAAGCCATGACCGATATGAAGAAAAAGGAAAACACTTATCAGGTAAAGTCTATTATAATATGTCATTGAAATGCAAAAAAATACCATACAAAATAATACTTCTTTGGAATTCAATGTTCTTAATTATTCAGTATATATTCAGTTTCATTAGTTCTAAAATAAAGTCCGCGAGACCCTATATCTACCTCTAATAAATAATTCATAATAAGACATTTTGTGACAAAAAATAATTGAAAATTGCAAGGTATTGCAACGTTTTTTATTTGACAAAGGTATTTATTTATACTTACGAGCGATAGTTATTCCATTATCATGTAAATTTTATGAATATAAGCTTTGGCTTTTATAGCATGTAAATTGGACGTATACTTTTTGAGAAAATGTAAAATTAAAATAATTAAACGCTCTGTTTATGGTCGCAAGCATAGGCTCGAATCCCGTGGGCGGCGCCCTTGCCGCCGATTTCGTCCTTACAAACAGCGGCGCTGCTTTCATTTTCTCAAAATTACGAAAAATAAGTAAATGTATAAATTACATAATCTTATAGTAAATGCATTTCTTCATTTTGGTAACGAGACAAAAAAGCGCGGCTTTGAGTTCCACTACTCAACACGCAATGCCTTTAGAATTCGGAGGAAAGTAGGCAACGAAAGTGTCTTGATGGAAACGAGGTGCGGTGATGGCGCAGTATCTTTGATTTGATCCGGAAATGGAGAACAGAGTGTCGTAACTCTAGAGTTTCTATCTATCCTGTTATGTGTGACTTAACTCAAAACAGAAAAAAGTTAGAGAATTTAATATGATTAATCTTTTCAATGTTTTTGTAATACTAAACAAATATATGTTTCTGTATTTTGAATTTTTTTTCCAAATTATAATTCTAAATATCGCGAGTAATCTAGCTAAAGAGTTTCATTTAAAATTAGTAAAAATCATGCAAGTCAAAGACCTTATTAGAGTTACATTTCAATTTCAGAATGGCTTAATGTGCTGGGACACGCCATACTACACCCACAAAGCTAAAGTCCAGCTCTTAGACGGCGCATCGTCAGAATTCAGTCCATATTTCTCTCTGGGCGCATGCATGGAGGGACTCAACATGTTGTGTCAGGAATTATATGACATTACGCTGGAAAATGAAGATATGTTGCCAGGTACATTAAGATGTACATTAAGGCGTCATACTAAAAGTATGACGCCTTTTAGTATGTAGCCTTTGTGAATGATATGGAAAATCTATCTATAATCTAATATTTAGATGCTTTGATATGGATGAGGTAAACATAAATAAAATTTCGTTTAATAATAAAAAAGACCGTCGTGGCCCAGAGGCACCGTGGTGTAACTGAAACGCGACGTTTGTGGGTTCGATCCCCATTCGAGAAAATGAAATATTTATATAAATATATATTTCCATTTCTTCGCTCTGATGTCGAGGCAAAGAACCTCGTTAAGTTCCGCCACTCAACACGCAATTCGGCGGAAAGTGGGAAACGGAATGTCTTAACTCTAGGTTCCCTCTGCCTACCCTGCTGTGTGCGGGATACAGTGTGAACCTGATTTATTTTGATTTTTATTTTATTAAAAAAGAGGTTCTCGTATAACAGGGTAGGCTGGGGAACCTAGTGTTGAGACATTCCATTCCTCACACATTGCCAAATTTTCGAAACATTGTCTGGTGAGTAGCACACTTTGTCTACCAGAGCGAGAAAATAAAAAAAAATAATTAAAATCAGACGATATCTTGCTACACCACGACAGCCTCAATATTTCAAATACTTTAGTAGAACTTTCTAATGAACTATATTTTTATTCTAAATAAATAAATATATAAATAACTTATAATATTTATTCCAGGCGAATCATGGTCACCCGATGTCTACAAATTACGCGTAGAACATTCACAAGAAGGCACATTAGGATACATATATTGCGATTTATATGCTCGCGCTGGCAAGCCCCATCAAGACTGTCATTTTACAGTACGCGGGGGCAAAGCCCTACCCGATGGGTACCAGAATCCTATAGTAGTCGTTATGTTATCACTCTGTGGCGGTCATAGAGGAGGCCCAGCATTATTGGGGGCCTCGGCAGTTGATAATTTGTTTCATGAAATGGGTCATGCTCTACATTCAATGCTAGCAAGGCCCAAGCATCAGCATGTGGCCGGAACTCGTTGCGCGACAGATCTGGCTGAACTGCCCTCTGTGCTTATGGAACATTTTGCCGGCTGTCCCGATGTATGTATATATTTTGGTGTCTATTTTTCTAGTTTTTTGTTTATTGGTTGAATTTAACTGTTTTTATATAGTTTTGGTAAAATTTTAGTTTTTTATAGAATCAATAGATTGAAAATAAATTAAAAATGAAATTGTGTTCCTTTGTAGAAGCAATTAAGAACATATTAATACATATAGAAATTTACAGAATAAAAGGCATATAGATAAAACCGTTATTTTTTTAAAATACTCATATATACAATCATGTAATAGACAAACAGTGTAACTATATAATAATAATAAAATGTTTCTCCCTACAATACATTAGAAATGTCTCCTCTTTTATGTACTCTTTATGACATTAAAAGAAGTACATTGCTTCTTATAATAACACAATTAAGGAAATTATTTCCTAATTTCTTAATCACAATTGCAGGTAGTCCGTCGTTTCGCGCGCCATTTTCAAACAGGAGCCGCCATGCCGGAGGACATGTTGCAAAGACTTTGTGCCTCGAAACATTTATTTGCGGCCAGTGAAATGCAGTTGCAGGTTATAATTATCATAGTTATATCATTGTTGTGTAGGAATGACAACTCGTGGTATATTTTGTTTTAAATATTTATTTTTACTAGAGAACCAATTGACCCGTATAATAATAAGCGTTAGCGTTGCCATAGCAACGTGTATTTCACTTTATAAACATAAATATATTTAGGGGGTAAGGGAAGAACGGGTACAACATCTTACCGGCCCAATTACCATCCTCACCTGCACGCGTCTGGTGGTTCGTTATGAATAGCCGACGGCGGCTTTCTGTTCGTGGTCAAATAGCCGTGGTGCCCCCTGCTAGACAACGAACGAGGCTCTGGCGACCGAGTACTTGGCGGTATAACCAATCAGCCTAACAGGTAACTGTTAGAAGAGGCTTCCACAAGCCTGGGAACTAAATAGCCCCGAAAGAGTGGCAGGTGCACCTTGAGTAAGTGCTCCGTGTCTTTACCTACTTCTTTTTATTATGATGAGTACAATTATGAGTGATGTTATGCCATGCAATCCGGTTAGCCCCCGGCGCTCACAGGTCACCCGGGCCTGTGAGTGAGAAATTTGTTACCGAAGACTCCACAGGAGTGGCTGCCCAGGCTTCTGTGTCAGTTAATGCTACTGGTGGAAAACCTAAAGCAAGGCTAGTTCAGCAAGCTTTTCATAAAGGAATGTTTATTAACAGACCTCGCAGTTCATCAGTCGGCGAACTTTGCATTACCACTCCCCAACCTAGCAAGGGCACCATGCCACACTCGCTCGATTGGCAAAAAATTCCAACAACAAGATCAGGCAAAAGACGTAGGACTTCTATCTCACCTCCATCTGAAAGCTCACTCATGACCAGCAACAGTTATGATATCCTTCCCGTTGATGCCCCAGAAAGCTTTAATCGTTCTAAAGCTGGAAGTAAACCTCCAACACTTATCCTATATGGTATAGAAGATGTGACTAAACTTAAAGAAACACTAGAGACTGTTTTGGATCCATCTGATTTCAGCTTTAAAATCGTTACAAAAACCCAACTTAGAGTAAATTGTAGCTCACCAGAGTCCTACAAAAAGCTCATGAGTCTAGTGAGAGAAAAAGGGCTCATTGGGCACACATTCACACGGAAAGAGGATAGGTGTTGTAGAATTGTCATCCGTAATCTACATCATACTACACCGCATGCTGAGATTATAAAAGAAATAGAGTCTACTGGCAACAAAGTAGTAGGAGAGATTATCAATGCCCGTTCGGGTCCAGAAAAGAAGCCATCCTCCACCTTCTTTGTTAACCTTGAACCTAATATAAACAACAAAAAAGTCAAAGACATAAAATATATGTATAATACAGCTGTAAAAATGGAGGATCCGAAGAAACGCAAGGCAATCCCTCAGTGCAATAGATGTCAGCAGTACGGGCATACTAAAAACAACTGCACCAAGGCTTTCAGATGTGTGAAATGTGCTGAATCTCATAAGACAAGCGATTGTTTAAAGAAAGACCGTAACAGTCCTGCAAAATGTGCTCTTTTCTTTGGAAACCACCCAGCCAACTACAACGGATGCCAGGTATACAAAGAAATTTGAGATAGAAAATTCAACAAGAGACCCAAACAACCAACAATCTCCCAGCCTAAGTCTCCAACAATGAAAGAAGAACTGGTGAGAAATATAAAAACTATAAACAATTCAACCTCAGTAAGTAACGAAAACTACCAACAATCGAACGCCACCTCCACCCCTCATATGTGTGTACATACGCGGGAGCCGTTAAGGGACCCAACTCTCAACAATCCACCTCCAACCTGGTCGAAGATCTGCTAATCAAACAGTCTGAGAAAATTAAAGCCCTCCTACAACACATAAGCTCTATGATGAGTCTTATAGTAAAACTAGTGGATAGATTGTCACGTTCAAAAACATATTTCGCTTGGCAACTTGGAACATAAATGGTTTACCACCCAATAAACACGAGCTTGAGTTGCTAATAAATTTATACAAATTGGACATTATCCTTATATCTGAGACGCATTTCACGCAAAGAAGTCAAATCAATATTCCAGGTTATAAAATATACTCCACCAATCATCCTGACAGCACTGCTCATGGAGGAACCGCAATTGTCATCAAAGAATCCATAAAACATCACCAAGAAACGAACTTTAGATCGCACTATCTACAGGCTACGTCAATTACGGTGGAAGATAAGATGAGAAATTTAACTATCTCGGCAGTGTACTGTCCTCCGAGGCACAAAATTTCCGAAAGCCAGTTCTCTCTGCACCTTCGCACCCTGGGAAATAGATTCGTATCGGGTGGTGATTGGAACGCAGAGCACACGCATTGGGGCTCTACATTAATAACCACAAGAGGTAGAGAACTGAAGAAGAGTATTGATAACCTGAACTTGTGTACAATCTCAACAGGCGAACCGACATACTGGCCAACAGATCGTAATAAAATCCCCGATCTCCTGGATTTCTTTGTAGTTAAGGGAATCTCTACCAACTACATTGACATAAGTTCAGGCTTGGACAGTGCATCAGATCACACTCCAGTTCTAATGACAATATCAACAACAATTATATTAAAGGAAATTGATGAACCCTATCTCCATAATAAGAGAACTGACTGGAAATATTTTAGGGAAATTATTAAAGAGAATAATGACTTGAAAATCCCACTGAAAACTCCTGATCATGTGGAAAGAGCAACAAAATATCTTTCGTGTCTTATACAAGAAGCAGCTTGGAGAAGTTCTCCAAATTTACATAGTGTAAAGCCCAATAGAAACGCCATTAATGCTGCCTTGAAGTCTCAAATTCGGGAAAAAAGACGAATGCGCCGAATCTGGCAAACAAGCAGACAGCCTTCCGATAAAACTGCATTTAGTCGAGCCTGTTTAGACCTTAAGAAAGCAATTAAAGCATTTCAAGAAGAACAGTTTGAACAATATGTGGAGTCCTTGAATGCCCATAAGGCTTCTGACTATTCATTGTGGAAAGCTACCAAGCACCTCGACCAACCACAGAGATCTAAGCCCCCCATTAAAACAATGATCGATGACTGGGCCCGATCAAATAAGGATAAAGCAGAGACTTTCGCCCTTCACCTTCATACAATTTTTTCACCCAACGATGCCAATGTTGAATGTGACGAGGGATCGATTGACAGAGTTCTAGGCCAAGACTTACTTTCCGATTCTACAATAAAGCCCACGACACCAGGAGAAGTAAGAAAAGTGATCACCGAATTAAACAACAAATCAGCACCTGGCTATGATTTAATAACTCCGGTGGTGCTAAAGGAACTCCCAAAAAAAGCTATAGTTTTTATTACCATCCTCATAAACGCTATTTTTGAAGTCTCCTACTTTCCTGATAACTGGAAGATGTCCCAGATCATCATGATTCACAAACACGGCAAACCGGCTAGCTTAGCATCTTCATATCGCCCAATCAGCTTGTTGCCAATTATATAAAAAATTTGTGAAAAAATAATACTTGCACGGCTTACACCAGTTTTGGAGGATCTCAAAATTATACCAGATCACCAGTTCGGCTTCCGCAAATATCATTCCATTATAGAACAAGTGCATCGAGTTTGCGACACTATTCGCCATTCTATGGAACGTAAGGAGTACTGTCCATCTGTGTTCTTGGACATACAACAAGCGTTTGATAGGGTATGGCATAAGGGTTTACTCTACAAAATACGAACCTTACTGCGTACGCATTCATACTTTGAGCTGCTCAGGTCCTTTTGCGCTGACCTTTCCGACAGGATATTTCAAGTTAAAGAAGAAAACGCCCGCTCTAACTTTTACTGCTGCAGGATCTGCCTCAAGGATCTGTACTGGGCCCATTTTTGTACACTTTATCTCCCTACCGCGACAATGTCATCACAGCAACTTTTGCTGATGATACTGCAAGTCATCCACAGCCTAAACTTGCTTCTAGTATATTACAAGTACACGTTAAGAAAGTTGAGAACTGGCTTAAAAAGTGGAGAATGAAAGCTAGTGCATCAAAATCCTCGCATATCACTTTCCCCCTTGGTAAGTAATTTGTCCTACGATAACCTTAGGCACAGAACCTCTTTGTCATGTGGACTCAGTAAAATACCTTGGTCTACATCTCGACCGACGACTCACCTGGCGAAACCATGTAAGAGCGAAGCGAGATGAAATGTATATCAGAATTAGAAGCCTGTATTGGCTACTAGGAAGGAACTCCAAACTGTCACTGGAAAATAAACTGCTGGTGTATAAGGTGGCCATAAAACCCATCTGGACATATGGGATCCAACTCTGGGGGAGCTCTAGTAACTCAAATATTGAAATCCTTCAGCGCTCACAGAATGCTGTGTTGAAAACTATCACCAAGGCTCCCTGGTTTATAACCAACACCGAAGTACACCAGTTTGCAGAAATTTCTACAATTAGAGAAGAAATAGCTAATACTTGCTCTAGATACAAGTCTCGCTTGTCTATTCACCCAAATAAACTAGCCGTAAAACTGCTCGACCCAGTTCAATACCAACGCCTGAAGAAACCTAACATCCTACAACTGGACGAAAGATTCGTTTCGTACTAATATAAGAGACCTTGTTATTGGATAAGGGCCTCTACACGTCATGATATTAGAACACCTCATTTGATTATAGTATTAAATACTGATTGCAAATAGTTACACTAAGAAAAAAAAATTTAGTGTGTGTAAGGTTTTATTTATTTATTTTAATGTATTTTGTAAGGATTATTATTGAAAAATATTAGCGTTCTGCACTTCTCCTACATGTAAACTATAAGTGTGCCAAATTTCATACTACTCCGTCCGTGCAATTTTCGTATAAAGGGGTCAAAATTTTTTGCTTTACGTATTAATATATAGATAGATGTAGAAGTTTGTGTATTTGATATATGAATTTTACAAAATTTATTTATTTATTGTAGGAGTGAATTCATATAAACATAGTAAAAATAGATCAGTCCTGGCGCAGGGGACAAAGTGTGACTGTAAACGTGATTTGTTGTGGGTTCGTTCTCCACTTGAGGAAATGACATTTATATTTTGATTTCTTCGCTCTGGTGTCGAGGTAAAGCGCAGCGTTGAGTTTCGCCACTCAACACTCAATGTCTCCAGAATTCGTTGGAAAGTAGGGAACGGAGTGTCTTGACATTAGGTTAGCTCTGCCTACCCTGTTGTGTTCGAGATAAGGCGTGAAGCTGATTTAGTTATCATTTTATAATGAAAAATACCTTTAAAAAAAGTAGTACTATTATTATGTAATTAATTTTTAGGTGTTTTACTCTGCGCTCGACCAGCAGTACCACGGCGCGGCATTGTGCTCCGACACCACGGAGCTGCTACGACACGCACAAAAACAGTACTACGGACTGCCCTACGTCGAGAATACCGTAAATATTGACATTATTTATAAATATTTCACTAAATGCGGGTATAAATAATCAGGAAGAACTTTAAAATAAAAATATTGTTTGTTCATCGCTGCGTTTTTTTCTTATCAAATTTAAATATGAATCTCTTCAGTTATATTTAAATCCACAACTGTGTCAGGCGTGGCAGCACCGCTTCAGCCACCTGGTGGGCTACGGGGCCAAGTACTACGCGTACCTGATCTCGCGCGCGCTGGCGTGGAGCGCGTGGCGCGCGCACTTCGCGGCGGGCCCGCTGCGCCGCGCCGCCGGACACGCCACGCGCCACGCGCTGCTCAAGCACGGCGGCTCCAGGCCTCCGCAGGTACCATCTTACATATTTTTATTTTCAGGGAAAGTACTCATTTTAAAGTTTTTTTAATAATTATTATTCATCATCTGAACTATTATTATAGTGCATGTTCATGATTCTTTAATATTTTTTGTTATTTTAATTTGAAAAGCGTGTTCCAATTTTAGTTCATAGATTATTTTTTTATTTTTAATTTTGTCTGATATTTGTGAGACTTGAAATTTAAAAGGTTTGTGTTTCGAGATTTTGAAAAATTGTAACCCGACATTTGCTACTTGATATTTTTGTTGGTTCTGTTGGTGGACATACATAATATATATTAATAAAACTATATATTCCCAGGTCCTATTACGAGACTACTTAAACACCGAGATCACTCCGCATACGCTAGCGATGGCGCTAACCGACGAGCTAGACTACCACAAGGAACAATTGGATACTGTCTTTAAAATGGCTAATAAATAGGTTTTGTATTTATTTTATATGTTATCGATAATCTATGTTTCGGTATTCCATACAGTACCTCGGCAATGTATATTATATATGGGGCGTTTACCCAGGTAATGAATAAAATTCTTAGGGATTGTGTAAAGTAACTGCTTTTCCATTATGTAGATTTTGGTCCATATTCGTATATTCGAGTTACAAATTTAACGGTTGGCAAATGCAAATTAGTTTAGGTTACAAATTTTAACCTAAGCTGCACTTAAAATCTGCTAAATCTGTAGCTGCGGACGCGTTAGTACATATAAACGAATAAAGAAAGCGCAAGCTTATTGCCTGCGTGCCCTTGTCTTATACATTCATTAACGGTTGCGATTCGATATTTTATAGAGCACCTAGGCAAACTATAAAATAAATAATATTTCATACATTAGCTACACGTTTTTTGTATTCTATACATTGCTGAGGTATTATAAAGAATACCGATTACTGGTAACATATATGATTAATTTAATTACTTAGACTTTTTTTATTACTTTTTTTTTGATTACGTAAACGAATTTTGTGTGTGATAATCGAAAAAATGTTAATATATAGATTCACTGTAAATTGATACTTTTATGCACCAAATGAACAATTTAATACAAAAAAATCGCAGTTTTTTTTACATAAAATTAATCATTTTACTGTTCACTTAATGCTTTTACACTTCAATTCCGTTCTTTTAAAAAAAAACGTTTTATAGCCACGCTTAATGTCGCGTTTGTTCCCGTATTAAGAAGATAAAATGAATAAATTCGAAGTGAGAAATTGAAAAATTGATTTGTGAACTGAAGAAATTGTGGGTAAAAGTATGGATTTGGAGTGAAACAGTTATATAATATTTAGAAAAGTTTTTCTTTCTGGTTACATACTAAACATAGCGATGTAATCTAAAATTTGGTCAAGTCAAATTTTTGTAGAGGAAAAATCATCTTCACGCATTTCCCGCAGGGTAACCAGGGTGGACCTAGTGTTAAGACATTCCGTTCCCCATTCGTCTGCTCAATTTTTGAGCTGCATTGCGTGTTGAGTAGTTGAAACACTGCTCTTTGGTTTTGTCACATAATTCATTATATTCGTTATGGATGGTGGGCCATTGATGATCGAACTCACAGCTATCGCGTTTCCAAATATTTCTTCTCATCAATAGACTTATCAATAGACGTGAACAAATTAGTAAAAAGTGTAAATGGATTTTTCTTAAGTGTAATATAATATTGTACTGTGTAGATTTTGCAATAAAAGATTTATATGATCTGAAAACTTTAATTTTTAGCTTTTTTTCTGTAAATTTAAACACAGCGTTTAATCTACGTAAAATGGACATTTAAACAAATTGTTAAAAAAAAGTTTTTCATTCAAATTGTTACTAACAAATTTAATATGAATAATGTTAAATCTCATAAATTTTTTATTTTAACTTAATTAAATCTTCCAATTTTATTACTAGTCCACGATATTTATTTTATCAATTTAAAAGTTATTTCTATATTTTCTATTTTTATTTAAGAGTAGTTTCAATTATTTGTTACAATAGTATAATAAAATTTCGTCGGCATCGTTTATATTGTAAATTAGAAGTTAAACTAAATTGAATATAAAACGGTAAATAAAACGAGAAATTGAAAATTATAAATATTTTTATTGGTGATCCCTCCTGACACTAACGACCAGAAACAAAACCTGTCGTAAATCAGCTATACTAGCTAGTCACAAAGCAAAATTATAATAAATACAAAATGTACAAACAGTGACCGGTTATGAGTTCGAATCCTACTCAGGGTTAATAAAATATTTCCATATCCCTGCTCTTGTAATAAGACAAATCGCGACGATGTGTTACGCGGCTCAACGTCGAATGTCTTAAAAATGAGGCGGAAACGGGAGTGACTAACCACTACCGTCTTGACTTTCTTTATAAACAGTTACTTTGATGTCACGTCACTACTACAAGGGGATATAAGGCTGTATTCACAATATGTAATTGTAAATTTATGTTTCTCAGACGGCGACACTACTTCTAGTGCACTACATCACGTAGGGCACTATATGTAGAGTAGCGTGTTTATGCTACTAGTCAAATTGAGTAAGATTTCGGACCCTAACTTAGATGTCGATCAAAATGCTCTATTTGTAGTGACATAACCTACACTAGGTGTAGTGTGGCGCAAACTCCGCTTCAAGGCTTTTTAAATTAGTTTACTTTGCAGTATTATTTTCTGGGGCTCCTCAGGAGGATCATCGTCTAATATCACACGTTGCTAGTGCGAAAATCCATTATTTTATTCCCTCAGATCACTTTGGTTTATTTTCTACCCTCTGTTTGTAATAAAACATACATTTATTTAAGCTTTGTATTGAGTGAAGGAATTCAAATTAAGTTAGAAAAGATGAAATGGAACACCCGGTTACGTCTAACTTTTATTTTATCTTATGTCTAGATATTAAATTTTTATATAAATATAATTATGTATACCTAATATCTTACTATTTCACAATTCATGACCATTTATAATATTTTTTGTTCAGTAAATTGTTATGAGTTGAATTATTAAAAAGAGTATATTTGAATCACATAAAAGCAAATACAGATTTTTTTCTTCAAAATAAACAACTCCAAGTACTTTTTGATGTTTTTTCATAATAAAGTAGTTATTTTTTTTAATACTGTACACACGCGTTATAATATCTCCGTTATAGTTTAAAAATATTTGTTCCAAACTTACAGGAATTATCACGAAAATATGTTTAGCTCAGTTCAGACCGTTGTGGCGTGACGGATGTGAATACTGTGCGTGGCGTAATACTAATAAAATATGTTTTAATGAATTTTCGAAATAGCAATCCCATTGGAACTTACTGTATTATTTATATGATTCAATTGTGTTAACTTTAAAGCCTGTGTGGCAAGTTTTAAAAATCAAATATATTTGTATAATCAACCATAAACTATTCACTACAAAAAGATGTAATATTTTGTTTGTAAGATATATTACAGATCTGACTTTGGACTGATAAGAGGCAACAATATTGAGAAAAAATATGTTTTTTATGAGACGTCAACAGTTTCATATATTGTAGGTTTACTTTATGATAGTGACGTCGACATGTAAAATCCTCATAACGCAGAGCATTTTATAATTATAACTTAATATGGTAGTTTCAAATAGGTTATATAATTAAACCACACAGAAAGAAAAACAAAAGTCAAACAAAAAACAAAACAAAATTAAATAAACTATTTAATAAGTTCAAAATCTACACATAAGGACTATTACACATCGACATATCCACTATAACTAATAAACAATAATCCAAAGCCAGCACAGAGTAGTGTGAGGGTAGAAGCATTGGTGCCTAGGCTACGTAGTTGTACTGGTTGGGGTTGTCCTTGTCGCGCTCCATGTAGTCTCTGTCGATCAGTGACTCTATGCGTTTCTTGAGGTCTGCCGGCTGGAAATGAAAAATTTGTCTGTTTAAAAATTATATATATAAAAGTAGTTAATAATAAAAATAACAAAACTTTGATAGGAAACTTGATCTGGTTCTTCGGAGGAGATGGTGCGAGAGTGATTTACGCATTTCTTAACATGAACAATCTAGTTAATAATAAATCATAGTCTGTAGTGGCGCAGTGGCACAGCGTCTGACTGTAAACGCGACAGTTGTGGGTTCACTTCCCAGTCCGAGAAATTAAATATTTCTCGCTTTGACAAGACAAAGTGCGGAGTTAGGTTTCATTTTCCTTTGTCTGAGAAAATATCACGTATGCAACACGCATGCGGGATACAGCGTGAAGTTAATAAAAAAATAAAACGTATAAAACTAAAACTTACTTTGACAGGAAACTTGAGCTGGTTATATAATTCGGATATAAGTAGATTGTGTGATAGTGCTTTACGCATCTTCATTACACGAACTATGGCGGCGTCGATTTGGTACTGTCTGTCTTGGAACACACGTTCCTCAGTTGCTTTTTGTTCTTCACTCTGTAATATACATATTATTAATATAATAAAAAACACAACATATTATTAATTTCAGTTGAGAGATAAGAATTTAAATTAAAAAGTTAAAATTATATTTTAGACTAAGCGATTAACTGTTAAATTTATAATAATAAAAACTCAATTAATCTGAACCAAAATGCAAATAAACATACAGTCTCCTTCATCTGTATTTGATTAATTTTGATCCGGAACAATTTATTAGTAAATTCGTTGTTAAACGCGAAGTGGTCGGCGTCCCGAACGTCGCGACCTCGAGGTGTCTTGGCGAGCACTCGCGCTTTACCACACGCCAGGGACTGCAGAGTACGGCGGAGTTCACCAGCCTGGAAATTATAATAGTAATAATTTATAATAATAATAATTAGTAATCTTCTTTTTTTCATGCTGTGTCCTGTATAAGCAGTGAAGCTAGTGTTAAGTCACTTGGTTCTCACCACCGAATTTATATTATAAGATATTCGTGTTGAGTGGTAGAACTCAATCTTGTGCTTTGACTTATTACCAGAGCAGGAAATGAATATATTAATTTATCTTTGGTCAGAATCGAACCTACAATCTGTCAAGTTTACAGATCCACGCTGTGCCCCTGCGCCACGGCGGCCTCAATTTAATTGGTTATCATTTTCTCTTCATTCTGCATAAAAGAGTAAGAGCAGGTAAGAATTTACTGTTATGACACTCAGTTCAGTCTCAGCCCACTATTTTTTTTAATTATAAAGGCCCACACTAGTAAAATTTTATTGTCTTTGTTAAGTTTGAAGACGTGATTAAAGCATCTTACATTAAACATAATCATATGCTATTATAAATAAATGATACAATTGATGGTAATTTGATACTCATGCTCACGTAATAATAGGTTATATAAATTACAGTTTGCAGTAAAATGTACATCAATTTTTTAATAATAATAATTTTCTTTTCTCTCTCTTAATTTCTTAATAATTTTCTTCATGTCACGCATTAAAATATATTCTAGATTAAAAGATCGCAGGGGCCATCACGGTACATCTGACTTTAAACTCGATAGCTGTGAAGAAAGTTATTCTAAGCTACATATAAGTATATGTACTCATAGTTTATTTATGACATATTACGAATTCGGGTGGCCACCGTAGTGTCTTGTTATATGCGGAATAAAACATAAAGTTAAAAGATGACAATGACTATATTACCTCTATATTAGTGGCATTCTTTATATCTTCAAATGAAAGGTTGTCACCGTCGTTGAACAGCAACAACACTAGTGCTTGGAACAGCGACACTTGTAATTCTTTGTTACCCTGTAAATAACAAAACTTATATAATAAAACCATTTATTATACTATTTATAATAAAATCATTCATTTTATCAATTTTATTTTACATTTTACATATTATGAACAGTTTTGTTTGTATATGTTTGCATAAACCTTTGTTAATAATATGTTTTATTCCCAATTAACATTATTCCATTACCTCCATTTTATATGACTGCATATATTATTCCAGGAGGAGGCACAAAGTGTGAAAGTAAAACCGACTGGTTATGGGTTCGATCCCCACTCGAGGAGATGAAATATTTATTTAAATTTATATTTCCATTTCTGAGCTCTGTTGAGTTATATCACTTAACACGCATCACCTCCAGAATTCGGTAGAAAGTAGAAAAGGGTGACTTAACATTAGGTTCCCTCTGCCTACCCTGCTGTGTGCGGAATACAACAGCGTGAAGCTGATTTAATTTATTTACATATATTCATCTGCAATTTTATTTATCAAAATATTCCACTGGTGTGTTGTTGTCTTAGCACCTTTCATACCTGCGATTTACCACAGAAACTTACCCATGCTGGCGGTGATTTCTTACTGAACTACATCATGCGGCCGGCAACTTTTAAGAGATTTTATTTAGTTTGATTCGCCATCATCGTAAGTATTAATTCAAATTTACCACTTTCTATTTACTTCCAATGTAAAATCGTTTTGCTTTAATTTTTTTACTTATCTTATTGTATCTTTTCATTTTTATGACCATCTTGTATTTTTTTCAACAATAATTTATAATGAAAATAGTTATAGGAATAATTAAAAGAAAATAATAATAAAAGTGCAATGCCATCCACCTCGGCAACGGTCATCAACGGTTGGACACGAAAAGACGAGTTAACTCGTCTCCGTTCAGCAAAGTGTATAAAAATACCGACAAATACATATTCACTTTACTGAGCTTTAATAGGTTTGTAATTTGTAATAATAGATTTCTTTACAAAATAATAAAAAATAAAAACCTAAACTAGTTTTACGTTGTATCCCTAGCGGGGTAGTCAGACAGAACGGAGCGCCAAACGCTACGGTGTCTGCATACGTCTTTAACCTCGTTGTCATCAACCTCTTCATACATGCCCTTCGGGGGTCTTCATGCTTTTTACGTGTCTTTCTAAGAGTATCTTGGATGGTTCTCGGTAGATCTTTGTAAACACGGTATGTTTTCGAAGGTCAACCGAAGTCTCCCCTACCCCTTTTACCGCTCACTTTTCCGTCATAATTTTTTTTTGCCATTTTTTCATAATTTGTTCGTTCGACGTGCCTAAAGCAGCTGAGCACGTTCTTCTTCATTCTCACCGTGACATCCTCGCTGGTATCTGCCATTCTGTGTATCTCTTCATTGTGGTTTCGATCAGCTAAGTTGACTCCGAATAAAAAGATCGCATCTCCCCAGCATTCATCTTTCTTCAATAATATAACTGTATTTAAATATACTTAATGTGTATTAAACACTAATTAAGGTGTCTGTAATCTTTAAATTAGTGAAGAATAAATTTACAAAAGAGTAATAAAAAAACGCGAATTATCATCTGTGAGTGCTAACCTGAGCAAAGTGAGCTCTCAACACGCAGTGTCCCAAGGTGGCCTGCCACTGCAGCTTCCTCCCGGAGTGCTTGGCGAGGTAGAACTTCGCGAAGTGATCTTGGTGGCGTGTAAGCTCCGTTGGGAGGCGCACTTCTACGGGGGGGTAGGTGGGCCAGAAACCCATTGTTAGTATGTACACTGAAAGATCCAAGCCGCCACCCTCTTGTGTCGCTGCTAGATGCTGGAAACAGAAAGTTAATGTAATAAGTATATAACTATAGACGCTGATTATATAATTCAAATAAGATTGTGTGAAAGTGCTTCACGTATTTTTATTACACGCACTGCCCAGTTAGTAATAAATTATAAACCGTCTTTGTGCAGCGACACGTCGTTTGAAAGTAAAAGCGATAATTTGTGAATCCGATTTCCATTCGGGTAAACTAATTATTTTCATTTAATCTAAGTTCTGGCAACAAGAAAAAGGGCAAAGTTGAGTTCCACCAACCAGCAAAATTGGGCGGAAACGGGTGCAAACTGTCTTAATATTATGTTTCCTCTGAGTGAAACTGTTAAAAAAATCCGTTGATACATTTTGACATAAATGTCAATATAATAAAATGTTATGAAAAGAAACATAGAAAACACAACAACCAACCTGTTTATACGTAATATTAATATCCTTAGACAGCTCCATATCCTTGAACATGCCTTCCAATTTACAAGTGAAGCCGCCCCCACACTCCTGTTTCAATTTACTAAGCATCGACTTCTCCGCGTCTACCGAAGCAGATTTCCCAACTAACAGTCTTTTAGCTAAATCTTTTTTGTAGAAGGCTTCAAATACATCTTTACCATGTATGAAACGGAATAATACCATTATTTTGTCTAATAGCCTCTCTAGTTCTTCTTCTGTTGCTTCTTTGTTGCCAGCTCTTAGTTTCAGATCGACGAATTTTGCTATAAATTTTAATGTTTATGTTAAAATATTTTTTGCGTTCACACTTTATCCCGTTTATAGCATATAGCAGAGTAGGCAGAAGGAACATAGTGTTATTTCTTATTACACTCCACTTCACAAGCACTGCCCGATTTTAAGAAACATTACATGGCGGAATGCAATACTTTGCCACCAAAGTAGGGAAAGAATAAATCGGGAGTCGGAATCGTTAATACGGTCGGTGTGGGCGACCGCACTAGCAGACTTTAGATTCTGTCTCGGTACAATAATGTGCCAATTATTATATTTTTATTAATTTATGTAAATATAATTAAATTCTAAAATAGCGAGAAATAAAACAAAAACACACAATATCTAAAATAGAGAGAGTATGAAAATATAACCATTTTATTGAGATGGTAGTCTAGTATCTAAACGCTGACGTGGTAGTCTCATGGTCACTTTTCTCCCTGTATGTAGTACAATTAACAATTTCAATAGCTATGATCAAATTTTAAATATATACTTAAGACATACCAATAAGTTCAGCTGGTTTGTTCTGCCGCTGATTAATGAAATACTCAAAGGCTTCTCTCATTGAGTATAAAAAGCGATCATTCCTTTGGAAGCAGGTGCTTACAATATTATCTAATTGCTCTTTGAAATCGAGAAGCTCGCCTACCATTGTCTTGTCACGTTCCGGCTCAATGACTATGGTGCGACCTTTTTTCTGTGAAATAATAATTATTACTATTTTTCATCTTCATGCTGTATTCTGCATATAGTAGGGTAGACAAAGGGAACCTAGTGTTATACAGTTTCACACTTTCCGCCCAATTTTTAGGTATTGCGTGTGCGTGTGTGAATTCAACTCAACGCCTCGCTTTGCCTTACCAAAGCAAAGAAATGAAAATATTAATAAGTAAAAATTCATTCCTCTTAGTAGGACTCGAATCCGCAACTGCCACATTTAATGTGACATTAAAAGTGAGTGTTTACGCTTGTGCCCTTACACCACAACGGACTCTAATGCCTATATTAATATTAATTAATAAAAAAGGTTTTGAAGGTTTTTTTTATTTTAAGCAAATTGTGGTGGCGTCGTGGCGGCCCAGCATCTGACTGTAAGCGCGACGATTGTGGGTTCGATTCTTACTCGGCAGAAAATATTGTTTTCATTTCCTCACTCTGTCAATTTTTTTAAGAAATTGATCTTTCATTACACTATTTCCTTCACACAAAAAAAATGCTTACTGATAAATAAATAAAACAAAAAATGGGCTTACTTAATATAAACTAAAACATAAATTATACATAGATACCTTTATGTATGCATTAAAGTGATTACACAGTTCATTCAACCCGTCTTTCACTCTACTAAACAAACTATACAACGTAGTGAGGTCATGGAGCCGCGGACCATCCATTAGGGATTCTAAACCTTTACTTAAAATGGCGGTCAGGGGCTCACTTAGCAGTTGACGCTCAATAGTGTGAATTAATTGCCATCTGAAAAAATATTTACATATGAACAATAATTGTTAAAAGAATAAAATAATGAGGCTATTATAGTGTAGCGGAACTGATTGAAATAGCGATGGTTGTGGATTCAATATCCATTCTGGGGAATAAATTAATTTCATTTTAATACTCAGGTGATGAAATGCAGTGTTGAGATAAGGGTAATTCAATACTTTGTGTTAAATTGTATCCATTAACTATGTAACAATAAGTATTGAATTAGCGTGAAGCAAAAAAAATATAAAAATAATTATAGCCGTGGTGCATATTTTTTTGCTACTATATCTATAGTATCTAGAATTCTAGATAGATATCATTACTAAAAGATACTATTTAATATTTTTAGTCCACTAAATTCTTTTGTACTGAAATCTTTAATAATTTTTACCTACCCCGCTATATGCAAAATATAGTATGAAACTAAAAAAAATGTTTATTAACCCACATAGCACACAGGCACTATATCTCTTGTTTTCTTATTACAGACTTTCCTCAATGTGGGCCAAGTATTGTCGGACAGCCAATTCTCACATCACTTCTATTGGTTGTAAAAATTTGACAGAACAGTTGTACTTTTTCTCATAAACAGAGAATGAATTATTTTCTCGTCACTCGACATGCAATGTCTTGAAGAACTTCAAGACTAGCTTTCCTCTATCTTTCCTGCTATACGAGCAATACAGCGTGAAACTAAGAAGAAAAAGTGTTCATAAACTCACTTAGTACAAGGGTCTAGATAATGTAAGAGCCTCTCATTCTCCTCCCGCAGTCTCTTCTCAACGTGAGCCAAGTATTGAGGGACTGCCAACTCTCTCATCAGCCTTTGACCTTCGGCCGCGTACAATCTTTCTGTTGCTTGTAAAAATCTGATATGAATGAATTAAGTTCGTTATTTTTAGACGACAAAATATTTTGAAATACAATTTTTTTTAAAACAAAAATGAGCAATAGATTATTTTACTTCCCCCACAATCTCTATCTCTACAAAAAAAGTAAATAAATCTATATTTATATTGCAAACATCAAGAATTTGTTTGTTTGAATGTATTCACCTCACCAGCTACTAAGTTTGATTTGAAGTATTGTTTATGTTGGATGGTTCATTTATCGCAGAAGACACATTATTCTAACAGTGATCAGATTTACCTTCTGCTCTTTGAATATATCATTTGTCATACTGTAAATTATCTCAAATATTAACATTAACATACTTATGTTCAAACGCATCCTGATATATTTGCAAGTCGCTGAGCATACGCAACAAGCTCTTTAGTAAAGATATGTCAACAGCATCGCCACCGCGCTCCCTCTCTATGAGTAAGAGAAGGCCATCTACTGTACGAGTTTGTATAAGAGTGTTCATTGCTATATGATGCCGGAAAAGATCTAAGCCCATGTCCCTGAAATTAAAATGGTAAAATTTCAAAATATTCTTATAGCTATATTATAGGCAAATTATACAATATATTTACATAAATTCTAGCCTATATGGTCTTCTGATGCGTGAATTATATTAATGTTATATAAGTTTTATCTAAATCTATTCAATCCACCTTCACAAATTTTTATGTTCATAATATTAGTAGGATTCAATTAGTAGTAATAGTTTTCAGTATTAGTTGTTAATACATAAATAATAATGAATTGTGACAAAATAAACAGTAATATTGTAAAAAAATCTTTATGATTTTGGTTGGATGTTGGTAAGCATGTCTAGGCAGCTTTTTAAATAAATGCAAGAGTATGACTTAAACTAAAATATGATTTGTTAACATTACACAAAGTAGTAGTAGAATAATATATTATATGCAGTCACCACTTAATCTGAAAACGTTATAATCTATATATTAATATGTGTAGCAAAATCTTTGGACTCCTTTTAACGAAAATTGTGAGGACAGAGGAGTATGAAATTTGGCACACTTATAATTTATATGTAGAAAAATTGCAAAGTGGTAATATTTTTCAATAATAATCCTTATAAAGTAGATTAAATCAATAAATGAAACATTACACACACTACCATACATTTGACAATATTTAGACTTTCATGTTTATAAAGCGGCATGAACATTGCTATGCCTACACATATTATTATACCCATCAATTGGTTTTCTAGTGAACATTAATAGTACACAACTCCCACAATTAAGGAGCTAATTTTATGACATTGAGTGGATATTTGTTTATAAATAGTATTTTGGTATTAAATAATAAATGTTATTTTTAAATAACGTTGATTATCTGAATTCAGATAATTAAACTGCATTAGAATTTAAAAATACTTTTCAAGCCAGTGGAATCTACATGTTTATCTACTTTAGATTTAAAAATTATTATAAAATCTAGTCTATAAGAATAACAAATATTTGGAATTCCAATAAAATTTGAGATTTGTTATGAAAGATGCTCTCTTTGAAAAAACAAAAAACAAACTGTATTTTATGTATGTATTTTATATAGACTAAGAAAAAAATGGTTAAAGTAGAATTTAGATTACATATGATTCCAGATTAGATTCATAATTTACTAATGTTTGTATAACCAAGTGATTGTTAAACCTAATATTATATGACATAATTTTCTTTATTTATAATAAAGACTATTCAATTTTCATTGTACATATAAAAATTTTTCTTAACTGTGGCATGTGTGGCAACCACAAAGCACATTTGATTTAGTATTTAGAAAATATTTTGTGGATCAGAGCATGCCACACATATTATTATTAAATATAAAAGGAATAAATTATTATTGCTTCCTCTTTCTGGTGATAAGACAAGTGGCATTGGGTTGTACTACTCAACATGCAATGTCTCAAAAATTTAGGTGAAAAAAAGGAATGAAATACTGTAACATAAGGTTTGATGCAATCAAACATAAGCCTATTTCAATATTAAAAAAAATTACCCTCTCCCTACCCTGTTTATGGGGGACAGAGTGTAAACTTAAAAAGAAAAGATTTTTCTCTTACCATATAGAATGTATACTAGGATTCTGTAGTACATAAGTTCTATCTAGATAAAGGAAGATGCTGCGGATCATAATCATTTGCCGGCAGTGGGCACGCCAACAGTCGTCCATGCGCTTTAAAAACACTTGTCTATCCATGCTTTCAGACAAAAACTGTTCAATATTAGATTTCACATGTGCTTCTACTAGATTAGTCAAATTAACATACAATTGTGATGCCATCTGAAACATTAATTTTAAAAATTTAATAATTTTTTTAAGGAATTAGAAAGAAAGAAATAAGAATTGAAATTATATTTAGATCTATGTATTCAATATGTCGGACACATTTCATTTTCACAACAATGTTCAAAGTTATTGGTTTTATTTGTAACATTTAAAATAAATATACATTTCTTTTATACTTAAATAGAAATATGATGCAGTAAAAACATTTTAGTTTAAAATTAGCCTACTAATTTTAAAAACCAGTTTAGGTCAGAAAAAGAAACATTTATTTGTCAAAAGGTCACATAAATATAATTTCCTCAATACCTTATGACTACACATATTTTCCACTGCTTGGTACAATTCCTCTAAAGAATAAGCTATAGCCTTTGAAGTTTGTATAGCAACAACTGCTTCTCTCAATTTGCTCCATGTTGTTTCCTGATAATTTTCTGGAAGATTCGGTTTACCTGCAAAATATTTGCACTTGTTACCAGATGTCACAGAGGTTATGACAAGACCACTCTATATGACCGTAAACATACTTTTAAAGTTTTTTATAACCAGCTTTTTGGTTGCTGCCCCTGGCTTATTCATCGATGATGAAGTCATTTTTATAGTACCGTTGGAGTTAGGATTAAGCATTGAAAAGTTCGATTTTTTTTCATTTGCACTCATATCGTCAGTTTTCGTTCTTTTACTGCACTGATCGTTGCTTACACTTGAATGAGAACGTTTTTTACACTGATTACCACCCTCCTCAACCAAAACTGATGTTTTAGATAGGCCCGACATATGAAAGCATGATATGGCCTCAGCCACAATATATATTAATGTGATTAACTCTAATTAATAAAAAAAATACAAATAAAAATAGATGCCGTCAATATTCCCTACGAACACCACCATTACGTTTTACGATGTGTATTGTTTCATTTTACGATTATAGAGGGCGCTAGCGGAAAATTTCTGCGTCATTTGTCAGTTACTTCACAGATGATTTATATAATATAGATAGATAGATTTGCATACCATAATTTATACATAAATAATATGATTTGTATTTAATTAACTTAAAAAATATTTGTATTACACATCATATAATAGTAGCACAGAATTATTTACTAGAATCCACCACATGCTGTGCATGGTGGATGGTGAAAAAAACGAAGTAATAGCTTCACGCTGTATGCCGCATACGGTAGGGTAGGCAGTGCGAACCTAATATTAAAACACTCCGTTCCCCATTTTCCACCTAATTCAGGAGGCATTGTATGTTAAGCAGCGAAATTCAACGCTGTGCTTTGCATCAATAGTAGAGTGAAGAAATAGAAATATTAAATACATATTTCATTTCCTCGAGCGGAAATCGAACCCACAACCTGTCGCGTTTATAGTTACACTTTGTGACTCTAGTTCATTAATAATATTGAAATGATTAAACCCAGTTTTTTGTCTCATCCAATCTTTGCTTAATTTTTTTATTGCCTTATTTTGTAAATAAACTAAATGCAACGCCTTTTTTATTTCTATCCATTTTAGATTTAACACGTACGCATACAAATAAAACTACTGAGCATAAATTATGTTCCTTGCTACTGAGTAACTGCGTCAGATAAAATTTGACGATGTATTGTCAATGATATTTCGTAGTGTGCGGGGCCATATATTGAACAATATTATTGACAATAATATTGTATGTAGCCGTTGAGAAAAGCAAATTGGGAAAGTCCTTGCCATAGATAAAAGGTTGACCGTTATTATGAACTACAAAGGTATAAATAAAAGACGCAAATTTTCTTATCCACTTTGTTCCTGGCTTCAGAGAAGATATTATCTCCTATAGTATTGTATATTTTTATAACATCAAAGCAACTTTTATCATTACAAAATGTCTAAATTTGCTATAGATTGTGAAATGGTCGGCACCCGCGACAAAAGTTTACTCGCGCGCGTTTCCATCGTTAACCAGTATTCGCAGGTCGTTCTTGACAAATACGTTAAGCCAACTGCTTTCGTCACAGATTATAGGGGTTCTGTTTCCGGAATTTAGAAGAGGGACTTGGAAAATGGTTACAGCTTCCAGTCGGTAAGAAATGAAGTTGCTGCTATTTTGGATGGAAGCATGTTAATTGGTCATACGTTGAGATCTGATCTAGATGCTCTTAATTTGTCCCACCCTAAAAGAAATCTACGTGATCTGGCGAAATATGAGCCATTGGTCAGTATTATTTTTATATTTAATTTAGATAGCTAACGTAATGTACCTATACATAATATATGTTATTTTGGTAGGTCCTTTAAAAAGTAAACTTGTAAATTCTTACACAATATATAATTCCAAAAATTCTGTAAAAATTATAATGGCCTATTAATAGCCACGTTAAGTTTGAATTTTATAAAGATATCTTTAAAAGATGTCGAAAAAGTAAACAGTAAGGGACCTTACGAACCCAGTACGGCTTCCCCAGGATTATCCGGTTAGTCTCTTTGAGAGGTTAAATAAAACTATCTTTACAGATGCAAAACGGCCAACCAGTATCATTGAAAAGTCTCGCTAAACAGTATCTTGCAAGAAATATTCAAAATGGCAGACACGATTCTGTGGAAGACGCAAAGGCGTGCATGGATTTGTATCAAAAATTCGCCTACGATTGGGAGAATTTGTAAACCATTTAAATAGTGATTACATGCAAATAAAGTAAAATTTCATTAATGTTTTTTTATTTTATCAATAACTTCAAATAAATAAATGTTTTAAGAAAAGAATTCTCTTAAAATTACAATATTTAATTACCGTAAAAGACAATGTGTGCATTGCACGAACTTTAAACTCTAAAAATCTTATAATCCTTTGAAGAATTATACAAAATCAATTGTTTTTCGATAGTCATAGGCAAAATAGTTGCCAATAAATTGAATAGTTTGATAGTTTATCTTTCTATCTATATTTTCAGTTTCAACTAGAATTTAAACTTTCGTATCACTTAAGTTATTACAAGGTACAACTAAGAATGATGTAACTCCTTTTACATGTTAAGTAGGCCTAGTCTACTTCCTTAGGGGTATGTGCGACACCTACGAGGGATTGTAAATGGGTCTCAAAGAATAAATTTTAATGAATTGGGTCTTTCATAATGTTTACTTTTTGATTTTGGCAGCTTTGTGAGTACTTAGTGCTGCTATATTTATTTTATTTTTTTATGGAAAAAGACGAGGTAAACGAGCGTTCGGGTCACCTGATGGTAAGTGATTACCGCTGCTCACCACCCCGTGCAACACCATAGGAGCTACAGATGCATTGCTGGCCTGGGCACCGGAGCCCGGTATTACCTGATGCGAAACGCAGTGGCATAAAGCCACTTAACGCCGGTTTTAAATGCCGGGGGTTGTAATGATCCGGTCGAGTCTGCCCATGCGTGTTGCCATTGCTGGCGACGTGACTACCACACGTACTTTAGTCGCCTCTTACGACACCACCAGTACCAGGATGAATCTATTCTAAACCTAATTAGTAGTTTTTTTAAAGTATTTTCTTTAAAGATTTACATAATGTTTTTGTGAAATAACTTTCTTTATAAAGTTTCATGTATGCAAGGTACCATGATAATATGTAACTCCGAAAACAAACATTTGCAAATGGCTAACCTACTGTTTCTTTTCGGCGTTGCAAACTGTATATTTACATTTCTATTGCATTTTTTTACTTGTTCACGAAATAAATTTTTATAGGTTCCCTAATTCTGGTCCTACCAATTTACACCGGTAAATAATCGCTAAATATTAACTTAAACTTAAAGCCTTATTTGTAAAGATTTGTGACAATAGTTGTTAATTTATTATTTGTGTTTTTATTTCCAGATTCAACAAAAATGTTTGAAAATGGCTTAAATATTGCAGCTACAATTTATGATATGGGTGGTGTCAATATATATTACTATATTTGATTTACCTCTCTTACTGAAATGGTTCAGAAATTTGTTTTTAAAATATAATATAAAATGCAATACAAATATAAGTTATATTTGTGGTACAAACAATGTTGAAGGAAAAGGTAATATTTTGTCATGTAATGCAAAGTACAAGTTTCTATATGAATAAAATTAAATAAATCAGCTTCACACTGTATCCTGCACACAGCAGGGTGGGCAGAGGGAACTTAGTGTTAAGACTTCATTTCCCACTTTCTACAAAAAATCTGGAGGCATTGCGTGTTGAATGGTGGAACTCAACACTGCACTTTGCATCGATACCAGTCAAGAAATGAAAATATAAATGTAAATAAATATTTCTTTTCCTCAAGTGGGGATCGAACCCACAACCCAGTAGATTTTACAGTCGCACTGGTGCCCCTGCGCTATGGCTGGCCTCAAGTTTGGCTGGTTTCTAGTTACTAATAATTAAAAAAACTTGTAAAAAATATTTTTTAAATTAAAATGTTATTTATTATATTATAGGTCTAGCCAAATGGAAACAGAATATTTCTTCTAAAAAGACTGGTGATGGAAATTTTGTTTTTGCACCCAAATTAAAACAGGACTATTTATGTCCAAATGCCAAGCAGATAATGGGAGTGAATGCCAAGCAAATAATTATGTTAGATGTAATTTGACTAACACTATTGTATTGTATATAAGTTATAATACTTACTTCATAATTTGTATCATTATAATTATCTCTATTATATCTATCACATTATCAACAAAAAATCAACAATACAACACAACACTTAATTAAAATATTTATTTAATTAAAATAGAATAGTAAACAGCAATGATTTTGTTCATTCTTTATTTGTAGTTCAGGTCAAATTTCAAGAATGTAACTGCCTACAATGTTATAACTTTATAAATATATAAATTATGATTATTTTACAGATTATAATCTATTTAACTTATATAAATGTTAATTATTGTTTCTAACATAAAAAACAAGTTTGTCTTGTTGCATTAATATAGTCTTTATCACTATTTTATTTGATTTATAAGAATACTATTTGTATAAATATTATTATAACAAATGTTTATAAGCAATAAAAAAGTATAAAGTGTTTATTCGTTTTATTTCTGCATTTATCTTGTATTATTATTATACCAGAAATGATTCATTCCTTCAAAATCATTTGGAAGTATTTTTGTTTAAATTAAGTAATAATATTTCCAATTGACTTTGAAAGAGTGAATCATTCTGGCTTTGAATAAAAAACGATTTATTATCTAAATATTAGCCAAAGTTTGAATTCCCGCCCATATCTGATGCGGTAAATTTTAAATATTGTTTTTGTTGGGCACACGATAGATGGCAGCAGTGTCGTTTTGTCACCCATTTTTGTTTAAATTTAGTAATAATATTTCCAATTGAATTTAGTAATAATATTTCCATTTAAAAGAGTGAATCATTCTGGCTTTGAATAAAAAACGATTTATTATCTAAATATTAGCCAAAGTTTGAATTTCCCGCCCATATCTGATGCGGTAAAATTTAAATATTGTTTTTGTTGGGCACACGATAGATGGCAGCAGTGTCGTTTTGTCTCCCCATTTTTTTGTATGAAGTGAACATTCTTCCCTTTGGGTATATATGTTCTGTGATGTTAAGCTTCAGGTTCACAAATTAAACTTGCTACTTTTTAATCTCATACTTTTTAATTTGTTTATTGGAAAGTATCCCATTTTTTTCATAAAAAAAAAACAATCTGGTAAGGTAATAGATATTATAAACTTATTAACTCATTATTCTTTCCATTTAGTAAATAACACTACTTGTTTTACTCTTTATACTTTTGTACATCTAAATTATTCTTCTTAAATATTACTTACATTTCATATTCATTGAGTAGTAGTAGATACATTCTCAATATACAGTAGATAGATAAATGTCTTTTGTTTGTAGTATCTAACGACAGGGATGGATTTGAGAGAGGGCGCACATACCCAGGGCCACCGCAAATAGTGTTGCCAAATTATCGATAGTTCCGCCATCGATAGTTTTAATCTAAAAAAGCCTATGCGATCGATACAACAATCGATAGTATCGATCTTATCGATACTATCGATTCTATCGATAGTTAAGAAGAATACAATACAATCGGCTAAGTGCAATACTATCGATACTATCTGTAGTATCGTATCCTTTAATTGGAAAATAATCAATACAATCGATAGTATCGATACTATTGAATGTCTAGGAAACAATAGTATCGATACAATCTATAGTATCGATACCATCGATTGTTTTGCACTATCGATAATTTGCTAATTGACGATATTATTGAGTATGATTCTTGAGCTCAGTTACAAGATAAAATGAAAAGATAAAAATACTTTTTATTATATTTCTTTCACCCCTTCCCCTACGAGTTGTCTGTCACATAGTAATCTAGTAATTATACTCGTAGTTTACATAAACAATACTATTGCAAATTAGCATGCAATCGATAGTTCACAACAATCGATATTATCGATACTATCGATACTGTCGATACTATTGTTTCCTTGAAATTCAATAGTATCCATACTATCAATAGTATCGATATCTTTCTGACTGTGAGATACGATACTATCGATAATATCGATAATATTGCGTTTGTCCGATAGTATTGTACCCTTTTGAACTATCGATAGTTTCGATACTATCTATTTAATCGATACTATCGATTTTAATATCGATAGTCCTTCTATCGGACTACTGTCGATAGAATATCGATATCCTATCGATAGTCCACTATCGATCGGCAACACTAACCGCAAATATATACTATATTAAATCATTACAAAAATTTTGTACGTTCAATATATTTGTAAAAAAAACAATATACCCTACATTAAAAAATCATAATATATTCATATTCTATTAGTTATTTTAAACTTTAAAATATTTGACTTTAATAATTTTGCGGTGCGATTAGTGCATCTCTTTGGGGATGTGTGTTCTGTGGTTTAGTGTAGTGGACAGGATCTAGCTAGGCTATATTTGAGTTTAAATATATAATTCTATAAGATATAATTAAATGCGCCCATACCAATAGTTGTTGAACGTGATGATGATTTTCTACCGACATATAAAAATTGAAGATCTGAGACATCATACTCAACGCTTATTTTATGGTAATTAAATATTGTAATATTAAGAGAATTCTTTTCTTAAAACATTTATTTATGTATTTAAAGTTATTGATAAAATAAAAAACATATTAATAAAATTTTACTTTATTTGCATGTAATCACTATTTAAATGGCTTACAAATTATACCAATCGTAGGCGAATTTTCGATACAAATCCATGTACGCCTTTTCGTCTTACACAGAATCGTGTCCGCCATTTTGAATATTTCTTGCAAGATACTGTTTAGCGAGACTTTTCAATGATACTGGTTAGCCGTTTTTCACCTGTAAAGATAGTTTCATTTAACTTCTCAAACAAACAAACCGGATAATCCAGGGGAAGCTGCACTGGATTCGTAAGGTCCCTTACCGTTTACTTTGTAGGCATCTTTTAAAGATATCTTTATGAAATTCAAATACAACGTGGCTATTAATAGGACCATTATAATTTTTACAGAATTTTTGCAATGATATATTATGTAAGAAATTAGAAGTTTACTTTTTGAAGGACCTACCAAAATAATATAAATTATGTATAGGTACATTACGTTAGCTATCTAAATTAAATATAAAAATAATACTGACCAATGGCTCATATTTCGCCAGATCACGTAGATTTCTTTTAGGGTGGGACAAATTCAGAGCATCTAGATTAGATCTCAACGTATGACCAATTAACATGCTTCCATCCAAAATAGCACCAACTTCATTCCTTACCGCTGGGAAGTTGTAACCATTTTCCTAGTCTCTCTTCTTAATTCCGGAAACAAAACTCCTATAATCTGTGACGACAGCAGTTGGCTTAACGTATTTGTCAAGAACGACCTGCGAATACTGGTTAATGATGGAAACGCGCGCGAGTAAACTTTTGTCGCGGCTGCCGACCATTTCACAATCTATAGCAAATTTAGACATTTTATAATGATAAAACTTGCTTTGATGTTATAAAAATATATAATACTATAGGAGATAATATCTTCTCTGATGCCAGGAACAAAGTGGACAAGAAAATTTGCGTCTTATATTTATACCTTTGTAGATCAAAATAACGGTCAATCTTTTATCTATGGCAAGGACTTTCCCAATTCCTTTTTCTCAACGGCACAATATTATTAACGGGTTCGATCCCCGCACGAGGAAATGAAATTAATATTTTTATTTTTGTTGAGGCAAAGCGCAGTGTTTAGTTCCGTCGCTTAACACCTAATGCCTCCAGTATTAAGTAAAAAATGTGGAACGAAATGTCTTAATATTAGGTTACCACAGCCTACTCTACTGTATGCGGCATATAGCGTGAAGTTTGTTTTTTTTTTTCGAATGGACTTTATTGCTGTTGATCTGGACTGGTCTTGACAGCGTCACCGCGCGGGGAGGGGCGAGAGTAGCTCGCTTCTGAAGAAAAATTGCGAGCTTTGATGGACGCTCGTGAAGTGTTGCCGCTCGCAGAGGGGAGATCATGGAGGGGGGATTTCGACCGTTGGGCCGCATCGCTCCGAGGCGCGGACGTGCTGTGAGAAAGGACTGGCCTCGTCGCCTCTTATGGCGGCGGAGAGAATGTCGTGAGACTGAAGAGTAAAGCCTACCTACGTATTGGGCGTTTGCGACAGTAATTGGATCGTCGGGATCCAGAAAGACGCTACGAGGCCGTCAAAGAAGCGGGTGTGTGGGAGGAGCGTACTTACACGCTCCGACAATGATGGGGTTAGAGTGGGGCGTTTGGCTAGGCGTTTGCAGAATTCCTTGAGCGATTCTAACTCGAAATTTTTATGTAGGTCCACGTTGCGTACGTACCATGGGCATCCGGATGCCATTCGGAGGAATTTGTTTTGGATCCTCTGATCCTTCAGAGGTCTATCTTAGTGTGCGCGAACACGACACAAGCATAGGTCATAATGGGACGGATGCAAGTTTTGTACATTGTTTCGAAGTGACATTTTACTCCGCTTGATGAGTGGGTACAGCCTGCTCATGCACGTGATGTGCGGCCGGAAAGCTAGCTAGAAGAGCATTGAAAATTAGGACCAGAAGAGACCGAATTGAATCAGAAGAGTCTTAAAATTTTATTTGGGATTTTGTCGCCGGGGCTTTTTTGAGGTTTACGTCCTTCAGGGCATGGACTTAACATCGTCTACGTCAGTGGGGCGAACCGATTCGCCGGTTGGGGGCATCTAAGCCCTCTCTATGACCTCGGAGTCCACTTTCGATAAGTGATCCGGGTCACATGGTAGAGTGCTCGGTGAGCATTGTGTCTCTAAACTGTCCTCGAGGCATTCCGCTTTTTCAGTGTCGTCGGCTGCTATAGTGTTATCGGGTTTCGTGAGAGGAGGCATAGTCGCCACTGTGTCGGATCGAAAGGTTCTCGATAGCGCCCAATACGCCTGGGACGATGGCGAGAGCCCTCCGAGTCTACTAGCCCAATTTAAATATAACATAAAACAAAATTATCATGTAGTTCTGTTACTTAATGTTCATAATTAGTTGTATATTATCTTAAAGCCGACCAACATTACATTATACGGCTCACCAAACATAAAAATAAAATGATAATTGAAACTTAAAACTGCATAGTATACAATTAAATTGTATTTAAATAGTATAAAGAAGTATATTCTATTGCACCCTCACTACAGTGCAGGTTCGGGGCGGGGGCGTAACAAGTGGCGGGACCGGGGACCCGAGGCGCCCCGCGGCCTGCGCCCCGGTGCCGGCTCATTCAGTCGCCGCTCATTCACTTGCCGCGACGAACCACTCTGAGCTCGTTCCTTGCGCGTGGGTGTTGTACTCCACGCACAGCTTGCGCGCGAAATTAGTCTCTCGTCAAATAAATTTTGCACAGTATGTGGTATTTATAACATGAGGTGCGATTGCTAAAATATACTTTTGTTTATTTTATCACATTAAAATGGGTGAACAAACCTTCAACATCGAAGACAATAATCTCGAACAGCATATAGTGACATTGTTTGAAAAGTTGGAGTGTTTACGTCGGGATGCGAATTCTAATAGTGATAACGTGTTGTCTGGACGAGTGCCGGCGAGATTGGAAGTGAGGACTCTCTCGTTGTGGAAGGCCGTGGTGGCTGAGTGTGCGGCTTCCTTCCTGTATGTTTTTATAGTATGCGGCGCGGCGGGCGGAGCAGGCGTCGGTGCCTCCGCATCAGCTGTGCTCCTCTCCACTGCACTCGCTTCCGGCTGTGCCATAGCAACGTTGACACTATGCTTCGCACATATATCTGGTAAGTGTTCTTATGAACAGTTTTACATTTTTACAAGAAAAACAGTAAAATACATGGAAAATTATAATAAGTATTTTCTTATTTTATGATAAGTATTAAGAAACACCTTACATTAATCTTTTATTTAACGCAAGTGAAAAAAAACCTAATAATCTGCAGTTGAAATCTGTTTTGTAATAAATACTGTTGGGTTTAAAATTGCACATTTGACTTTAGAAAGACCGAAGAAGGGAGTATTTTGCAAAAAAGAATCTAAACCTCAGTTTAAATATATGTGTAATATGAAAAATATAAATAATAGTCCGAAAAGGATTTCAACCAATAATAATTTCATCTTAAATCTTAAAATCCGAATGACCATATAGTATGTATTTATTATATAAAAAATAAAAATGAAGCCATCGTTGCGCAGTGGGGCTTAGATGTCTTACAGTTGCGGGTTCGATTCCCACTCGGTGGACTGAATTATGTTAAATTTTGTACTCAGAGTCAATGTTGAGCTCCATCACTTGCAATGTCTCGAATTCGGACTGAAAGTGGACAACGAGTTACGCTAAAAAAAACTATAATTATTTATACATACTAGATCTATTATTAAAACATCATTGATTAGCTATCAATGATATTTATAGCATATTATATTGAAGCAGCAGTTTATAATACACGTGTTCGCCCTTCACCCTTTAATCCCTTGTCATAATTTTATAGCAGCGGTCACGGGCGAAGGGAACAATGACATTTTAAATTATGTTATAGTATCATGTCATGACGCGTGACCAGGGCAGTGCATCTTTACAATTAAATTTAATCCGGTTATATAATATAATGTTAGCGGTAATAAATTTTAAAATGAAATATTGCATCGCCTGTCCATTCACGCCCTAATTTTAATGCTATATTAAAATAGGGATGTGACCGTAATAAAGATTTGTAATATTGTAAAGCAATATTGCTGTACAAGTGTTCAATTTCCAGTCCCTATAGTCCCGATTGACTTTATATAATTATTGTTAAGTAAATATTCTGTTAATACAATGATTACATAATGAAAAAAAAACAAAATAAATAACATTAATAATATTGTATAAAAACTGATTGTTATTTAAGTGTTGAGACACTCTATTCCCCATTAAGACACTTTCGTTGTGTTGAGTGGCAACGCCTCGTTTTTCTTTGTTACCAGAGAAAATGAAAATATTAAATAAATAGTAAATACTAAATGTACATATTTAATAAAACAATACAAAATAAGAGAAAGAGTATGTATGGTATTTGCGACAGACATTTGTTTATTTTACTAAGAAACAGAATACTTGCCTAGTACCCGTGAGCATAAAGTGAGTTCACAATTTTTACAGTGTTACTTAACAATATTTATGCTTATTATAATTTAAGTAAAAAATCACCTTTTTGTAGAATTTGCAGGCTTCGTCAATATTAAGATATTATAAAAAAATATATGCCTTTGTAATGTTGTATCGTAGTTTAACGCTGTCCACGTCTACATGACCGGTGCGGCGTTTAATTGATTGAGTCCAATCACTCATTTTATTTTAGATCTCGATCTACATACATATATTTTAGATGATCAGCTTCACGCTGTATCCCACACAGCAGGGTAGGCAGAGGGAACCTAGCGTTAAGACACTCTGTTCCCCACTTTCTGCCGAAATCTGGAGGCATTGCGTGTTGAGTGGCAGAACTCAACGCCGCGCTTAGCCTCGACATCAGAGCGAAGAAATGGAAATATAAATTTAAGTAAATATTTAATCTCCTCGAGTGGGGATCGACCACCGCCCACAACCAGTCGGTTTTACAGTCACACTTTGTGCCGCTGCGCCATGACTGCCACAATTATTATAATTTATTTTAGATAAAGTATTATAGTTTATTTTAGTTTAAGTGATAAATTTTAAATGAGCGTAAGGACTATCAGTATAAGTATGAACGTAACTATTGAAATTAAAATACGACTGACTGTGACTAGATTATCTTAAATTACAACGTGATACGTAATAACGTGATGTAAAACAAAATATGTAATAATCTTTTTACAATATGTTGAACTCTTATTCCATACAAATTAATATGGAGCTCTATATAGCTGACCTTTAAAATACACCAACATAGTTTTGTTCAACTTGCAAGAATGCGTACTGTTTTACTGAGGTTTAAGCGAGCACGAGCACTTAAATCACTTACTCTCTCGAGTGTAGAGCAATTGCAATAAAAGCTTGTTTTATATCTATTAAAAATATTTTTAAACTTTTATTATAATTTGTATGTAATTAAGTTTTACATCATTTATGCAAAATTGTGTAAACGTTTCGAAATTTAACTAGTTTAAATTTATTTGAATTATAGAGCATTTTTACTGTATTGTGTGGGACTGGAATGCGAAATTAAGTATAGTTAGCAAAGTTGCTAGTTACTTATCACTGTAATCTCTATTTTATCTGTGTCTCTCTCATATTGCTGTATATTAGTATCTATATACTTTTATATTTTACAAAATTCTGTTTGGCTTTACGAAGGTCGCCAGTAAGAAATAGTTGAATTTATTGAATTTAACATTAAATTTAGATTTCTTACTTTTAAATTGACACATCAGAATTTTACAGTTGGCATTTGTTGAATTTTCTTTGAGAATTTGTTGGCCTAATAAAAAAAATAGCCAGTGGGTTGATTTGCCTATTTAGCATAGTTAAATTATTGTATAGAAAACCGACCAACGTGAAGTAAAAATAGTAAACTGTACACATAAAATACTATATATAAAATGTATAAACCAGAATATGAACAATTTTAAGTACAAATACAATGGCAACGTGTCTTGTATTTTTTGTCAAATTGCTTGATGTTTCGTATATGAAACTAAAAGCGAGCGGTTCATAACAATAGTAAGAAATCTATTAATTCAACATGTCAGACGAAATCTCCCTTGAAGAGGGGCGGGTTTTACGTTGTTGCGGATTCACGTCGACTACACTTCATCGTGATACCGTCGCTTTTATGTACCTATATATAAATTTGAGATTTTATTTATGGTATTCATATAAAATTATTTTTTTTCCTGCTTTCGCCTTTATAGACAAATGGAGATATACAATTAAAAATGGTGTATGACACTTTCTAAGTGTCTGAGGTAACTGCAACTGCTGTTGCAGTTGGCAATGTACTATCCATTCATAGATCGTATTCAGGTAAAGCGCGACGTTGAGTTCCGCCACTCAACACGCAATATCTCGAGAATTCGGCGTAAAGTGTTGAACGAAATTGTGTTAAAAGGAATGGAGTGTCTTAACACCAGGTTCTGAGGTTTCCTAAGTCTATCCTGCTATGTGCGAGAATCAGCATTAAGCTAAAAAAAACCATATTTATGTTGGTAGAGATATGCATAGCTTCCACGTGTTAAATGTGGACAGTAATTATTACTTATGTAATTGTAAAATAGTTGAATAAAGCTAGTTAAAAACAGTTTTAATTTATATTTGCGTTTTTAATTTTAAAATATTATTTTCACAGTTCTCTTTGTTATATCCCATGAGATTGGTTTTTGTGTAGTTATTGCGCTTTGTTTTATATTTATAGCACTGCAGTAGGTGTGAGGCCAGTCGTGGCGCAGGGGCACAAAGTGTGACTGTAAACGCGACTGGTTGTGGGTTCGATTCCTATAAATTAAATTAAATATTTATTTAAATTAATATTTCCATTTGTACACTCTGGTGTCGAGGCAAAGCGGGATACAGCGTGAAGTGGGTTTGATATTTTTGATTTCAGTAGGTGTAGAGCATTTATTTAAATTTTTTATCAGACTGTTTATATATGTACCTACACATAAGTTTACACACAAAAGTAAATATATATTTTATTTTTTTTTAATATCATACAATTTTTATGACTGAAGGACAAATAATTTTTTTTTTTAATTTACCGAATAAAATGTGTGTTGAATAGAGGATTACGCTACGATAGCGTAAAAAGATAATATCAAGACACTCCGGTGTCCTTCTGTCAAGTAACTCTTAATGTAAAGACACTCCGTTTTCCATTTTCCGCTCAAATTCAAGAAACTACGTGTTGAGTGGCAGAGCGGAGAAATGGAAATAAAGTTAGTATAAGACATATTTATTATTGCAGTTGATTAAAATTACCATAATGTGGGCACTTGTTTGTTTTGTTTACCGATTGTAGCAACCTCTATTAACTAACGGATTGCAAATAAATTCAAACAACTAAATAAGGATCTACAAACAAAATTTTGATATTTACACACTTATCCATAACCATAATGATTAGAGGCCGGTCGTGGCACAGGGGCACAAATAGAGACTGTAAATGCGACTGGTTTTGGATTCGAATACCACTTGAGGAAATAAAATATTTATTTAAATTTATATTTCCATTTCTTCGCTCTGGCGTGGAAAAGCGCGGCATTGTGTTCCGCCACTCAGTACGCAATGCCTCCAGAATTCGGCGGAAAGTGGGAAACGGAGTGTTTTAACACTAGGTTTCCTCTGTCTACTCCGCTGTGTGCGGGATAAATCGTGAAGCTGATTTAAGTTTTTTTTATAATGATTATAATTAAATATAATCATTTCTCTGCGGGAAAAAGCGTGAACTGCATCTGCACTGCACTGCACTGTATCCATATTTATCGAAGACTCGCCTTGTTATAGCGCATTACCTAACTGATTTCGTACACGTTTGTATGCACTTGTGTACAGCTCATACAATTTATGTTCCTGATGGTAAGTTGTTATGTAAATGTTTCGCACATCCTCGATTAAACTTTAATAGTAAAAGTTATTTATATTAACGTTGTTTAAATAGTTTTTATGTTGTTATATAGTAATATAGAGTAGACTATGCTTGTTTTGAAGTGTTTAAAATTAAATAAACAACTCAGAATATCTAAATAATGAATGGAATATTTAATACTTTAATTTCCTCGCTCTGGTAACGAGGCAAAGCGCGGTGTAGAGTTACGCCACGCAATGTATCAAGAAATCGGCGGAAAGTGGGCAATGGAGTGTTTTAACACTAGGTTCCCAGGTTCCCTTTGCCTACTTGTTATGTTTGGGATACATGCGTGAAGCTAAAAAACATAATATATATAACATTATTTTTATTATTATTTATGTATGAAGCTGAAGTGTGTAAAAGTAACCGCAAACGCCGTATATATAAAATGTGTGTACTAACTTGCGGTTTGCTTAAATTGATGGTAGTTGTTATATTATATTATAATAAATTTTTATTATACTATAATAAGTATCAGGTTTTTAATTTTAGTTATACATTTCTAATATAGAAAGTTAAGTAGATATACCTAAATGGTATAAATCATGATGTGAATATTTGGTTCTCATTCCGAAAGACATTGAATTATTACGATGATTGAATTAGGTATATCATACCTAGTATGTATATGGATTTGAATTTTTATTATATATTTACGACTCAAAGGATAACAAGAAATCCCCAGGAGTTTGATGAGAAACTGGAAGTTTCAGATTAAACACTGAGACTACTTAGAAAACTAAATATCTTTATCCAAATATCTATTTTATTTCAAATTGTGCAGGATTACTGCCTTTCTAGATACATACGTTCCTAAAGTGAAAGTTAATCATTAGAAAATATTTATTTATCACAAAATGTTTGTGCTAGCTGTAATCGAAAGTACAGTCTCATTCTTAAATAGGAACACTAACAAAAAAAATATTTTTTTATCTTTACATTGTATCTCGCATATAACAGGATAGAAGATAACGCCGCGCGTTGTCTTTATAATTTACCAGAGTGAGAAAATGAAAATAATTCATTTCACCGGACGGGAATCGAAGCCACAACTGACTGACCTGTTTATAACTATTTATTCTAATTGTTAAATATTTGTCAGGTGCACATGTAAATCCGGCCGTGTCGGTGGCGCTGTGCGTGCGCAGGCGCGTGTCGCCGCTCCGGACCGCGCTGTACGTAGCAGCTCAATGCGGCGGCGCCATAGCAGGCTCCGCGGCCATATACGGGTAACTCTTTTATATTATTTAGTTTTAACAACATTGTTCATCAAAGCAACAGTATAATGTATATATGTATAAGAGACAGAATTGGATATCGAACTAATAATGAATTAAAACTTCTCATAATCTTTTACATTTTGATTTACCACATTTTCTCAATATTCGCAAAACCTCTTGGGAGGTGTTACTAAATTGCTTATTATTAAGGTAAAAAAGAAATATATATACCTAGAATGGTGTATGGTGACCAACTTGAGTACAGCACTATAGCAATCAATATCTGAGATTAGCCTACAGGCTAGTTTAAATGTAGGTACCTATATACACAAGTATATATATTCTACATAAATGTTCTACACACTAGGTACCTACTACGATCGAACATACAATAAATTACATTATTCTTTGTTAAAAGACGAGATTTTATATTCGTCTATTTTTTTAATCAGACTGATTAAATTAAAATTTTCTTAAATAATATTCGAAATCACAACAGTTAAGCGAAAAATGTAAGATTTAATTAAATTGCCTTTATTGTAATCTATAACATTGTTTAATACTAAAAATTTCGATCAGTGTGTGTGAGTGTTCACTGGCATGCGAAAATAATATGCCTAGATAAGTATTTGTATAAATTACAATAACTTAATATAATAATATTTATTTAAAATTGTTTTCATAGGTCTCATATTTGGTGTATAATTACTTATTTAGAAAGTTCTAACTTTCCTAAGTGTGGAATAACACTTTAAAAATGTTTAAAAATGGTGTATAATGTCCATATTTATTCACATGATGAATTATTAATATCCCTAAAATTCGAAATTTCTTTGTGTAATTATGTACACGTCCCGCATGATTTATGAAGAGCTAACGCTTCGATTACGATAGGTACTTAGATATAATCAATCTTGACGTATTTTACATATCAGGTGAAAATAGGCTGATTTGATTTTTATCATCAGGTAGTCCGCCATTCATCTATGAGAAATCTGTTTTCTCTCCGTTCAAAGTAAGCTGTCTCGTTCTGTGTCTCTAAATGCAGTTGAACCTCTGTCCAAGGATTCTGTGAGAACAAAGTACTATATAACTAGGCTTTCTACCCACTCGCGTGTAGAAAAAGTCATAAGATATTTTGACTCTACTCAATGTCAAAAAAAGTACACATAAAAGACAGTTATGTTTCCTGTTTTCTACTCACGTTAATGGATTATTGTAGATTAAATGGACATCCAACGTGAGCTAAAACTAGGTTGCTTTTAAGTAGGTCGGGATAACACGAGGGAATTTTTTTATTGTCATTCAAGGTCTGTGGAAATTTTCACTTTAAGCTATTGTTTTATGTTTTTTCACCCTACCGATTTAATATGAAGAAATAAGCGTTGTATAGATGGTGATTTTTATATAAAAATTATGAAGTAATTTGCTTATTA
The DNA here is from genome assembly GCA_013403705.1 of Heliconius hermathena. NCBI lineage: Eukaryota > Metazoa > Arthropoda > Insecta > Lepidoptera > Nymphalidae > Heliconius > Heliconius hermathena. The sequence goes on from JAAIXJ010001795.1 coordinate 135,422, forward strand.
TATGTATTTTGTATAGTAGTAGTATTATCGACGTGTTCAAATGCAAATGGATTTGCCCACTCGTGAAACTATAAAATATTTTAAATATAATGTAAAATATTTTCATTTTGACAGTTTTGTTAGATTACACACAAGATATAGTTAGTTTATAATATTGATAATAAAATAATTTTGTAATCTGACCTTCTCTATATACCGAGAGAAATGCTTGAAAACAAACTGTTATACGAAAACTCTTTGCTTATTGCTGTTCTATTGAAATTTGTCTTTGTTGGGGTCACAGAATTTCGCTTCATTGTATGTACTTATAGATAAACAGAATCACCTCTCACCCGACCCTAATTAAAGGGTTTCTGCACAAACAAACTAATTTTACATCCCGGTCGCAAGTGGCGATGTTACCCTCCACTTTTGTGTTATCTCTACTAAAATATTAAAATATAACCGATGAAATGAAACCATATTAAGGAAAATACTCTTATTTTTTTTTAAATCGTAATAAATACTTGTAATGTACAAACAATAACTTTTTCTATGGGGAGTAAGCTTTTGTTTAATTAATGTACATATTTTTGCGTGGGATTTGAAACTGTGACCATAATGTAAGTCTTTATGTTACTGAAGCTGTGAAGGTTTTACTTAGAATTTTATTTTATAAAAAACCGACCAAGTACGAGACGGACTCGCGCACGAAGTGTTGCGTACCATTATCTATAATAACGGCCAAAAAATCTTGTTTGTTATATAGGAGAGCCCCAATGGGCTTAATATTTATTATATTTTATCTTTAAATTTTATAGTATTTGTTGTTATAGTCGGAACAGAAATATATCATCTCTGAAATTTCAACTGTCTAAGTATCACAATATGATGGGTGATTCTGGTGACAGACAGACAGATAGACAGCTAAGTCTTAGTAATAGTCTCGTGTTCCCCTTGGTGTATAGAATCCTGAAAAATCACTCTTAACACATTTGTTTAGTAGTAAAACTAAATCATTTATTATGTAATAAATATTTTTCCACTTTACTTATAATACATACATATATATAAAAAAAATCAGCTTCACGCTGTATCCCGCACACAGTAGGGTAGGTAGAGGGAACCTAGTGTTAAGGCAATCCGTTCCCCACGTTCTGCCGAATTCTGGAGGCATTGCGTGTTGAGTGGCAGAACTCAATGCCGCGCTTAACCTCGACACCAGAGCGAAGAAAATGGAAATATAAATTTAAGTAAATATTTCATCTCCTCGAGTGGGGATCGAACCCACAACTAGTCATCAGTCGCCGCGACTGATATACATATATAGTACTAAAAATAAGAAAAAAATCAAATGTACTTTGCACATTATTCTAACGGCGTGGTTGTTATGAATAAAAATTAATATTCTATTGACTTGTCGAGGGAACTTTTAATTATAACTTAGCCTACTTCTTTTATTTTACAAATGCAGAGACTTACGTTCGGAGAAGTTTGTAAGTTTTCCGAAGAATATTAAAACCGAGAAAATTTTAAGACTTTAACATTAATATACATAGGTACCTAAGACAATATCTTAACGATATGACGGCCATTACTATTTTGAAAATAATTATTGTAAGCAATAGGTGCCTGTGGCGTTATGGATAATTTATAACGACATATTTGGTGTACCTAACTATTATTTGCAGTGTTTCATTAAATGTTTGAGGGCTTACTATTTAAGCAAGCAAAACATTTCAATAAAAATATTTAGCATAGGGAACCTAGTGTTAAGACGCTCCGTTGCCCACTTTCCGCCGAATTCTGGGGACATTGCGTGTCGAATGGCGGAACTCAACGCCGCCCTTTGGCAGTCGCGTTTACAGTCACACTTTATGCCCACGGCGCCACGACTGCCCCATAAAATAATGATATAGTTTTTTTTAAATATTATTTAATTATTTAATATTTTCCGAAATATAAGCAACAAATAGAATATTGGCTTCTCATTCTTTCCACTTTCTTCTTTCCAACGAAAAATTGTACAGTTATCGAGTCGTGGCCGCCGACGACGACAATATGGTACTACTACTTATGAATGTTTTAGTAGTGTAATTTACTTGGACAGGTGAATATGCTAACATTTTAGGCGAACGGGTCTTATTAATTACGTGACATCGCGCCGAGTATCCTCCGCGTCAATGTACGAGCCTAGACATTCTAATTAAATCCTGAAAAGTGAAATGGCTGTCATTAATTGTGTTAATCAATTTCTAGAATTAGCCTTCTTTTTTAGTTGTAAAATAAATAAATCAGCTTCACGCTGCATTCCGCACACAGTAGGGTAGGCAGAGGGAACGTAAAGACATTGCGAACCCCACTTTCCGCCGAGTTAGTGATTTGCCTAAAATTTACCTTACATGATTATTCTAGAAGCTTATGCTGTTAACAAAGAAGAATAATATTTGCGTGCCGTTAACTTAATAATAACGTTCCAAAGCAAATGTTTCGTGCCGTAACCTGTTTTAATATTTTGATTTTTTAACATAAATGTTTCTGCCTTATTAAAATGCGAAGGCAGAACCCAAATTCGCTATTCTAAAAGCAATCTTAGCGGCACAGCGTCTGACTGTAGTCGGCGACGCTAGTGAGTTCGATTCCCACTCAGCCAAAGCAATTCCATGTTTAATCTAAAATGGAAAAATAACACACGTAGGCCACAACCGCCTTAGAATACACTGATGACGTATGAAGATTGGAAAAGGTATTAAATAGTTAAACCACGATGTTAGAAACGAACATGATGTAAGTATTATATATTATAGAGATATTTAAAATTTTATAAGGCCCTTCTAATTAGTTATTATAAAAAATCCCTTGCCGAGTAAAAATAAATTGTCAATAATAGTTGATTTTTGTGTATAGTTTTAAGAAAAATATCTTTCCCGCTCTCAGGTAATTTATACGCTTTGCTTAACATGGTAACTCGATCATTACCTAATGAACCTTAACGTGAAGACCCTTTTTATATATAATATTTTATTAAATTAGTATTGCCTTCATACGATGCCTTTATTTGGTACGCAGTAAGAATTTTGATTATATCATTATTTTTTGCTTCACGTTGTATGCATACATGCGGTATGCATAGAGAATCTAGTGTTAAGACACTCCGTTCCCCACTTCCGCCCAATTTTTGAGACATTTTTTGTTAAATCGCTGTAATCAACGCCGCGTTTTGTTTTGTAACCAAAGCGAGAGAATAAAAATAATTCTTTCCCCAAAATGTGAATCTGATCTAAACTCACGACCGTCGCGTTTACTATCAGACGTAATGAAATTATTTCATTGATGACAACATACTACTATTAGATAAACAAATTTTATTATTAACTATGGCCTAGTTGTGGTGCAGCGGCACGAAGTGTGACTGTAAAACCGACTGGTTGTGGGTTCGATCCCCACTCGAGAAGATGAAATATTTACTTAAATTTATATTTCCATTTCTTCGCTCTGGTGTCGAGGTTAAGCGCGGCGTTGAGTTCTGCCCCTCAACACGCAATGCCTCCAGAATTCGGCAGAAAGTGGGGAACGGAGTGTCTTANACGATTTAAACTTAACTGTTATGATTTATGAAGGTAATCTCCACTAACAATTTAATTTGGTTTACTTTATTGTATAAAATATTGTATAATAGTACTTTAAAAATATATATTTTTATCAACAGTCATATAACCAAGACGTTTCGAATGTCATTCTTTAGCCAGGAATCTTATCAGCGCGACTGCTATATAATATTCGCAGGCAAACTAATGCCTTGAGTTCATTCAAATGACGATAACTTTTTTTTAATGAACCGATTTAGATGAACTAAACTTTAGTAGTTAAGTTAAGTTAAAACAAAGCAATTGGTGAAACTTTTAAGTAAATCGGTTCAGTACTTTCAGAGAAAAATGTGGGCATACATATCGACAGACAGATGACAGACAGACAGACCGACAGAAAGACAAGAAATTCAAAAAAAATATGTTTTCTTTCTATTATTTTTTTTAAGTGTCCCTCTATCCATTTCAGTCAAAATTACTAAATGTACAGACAAAATATTTTTACTGTCTTATTATATATAGAGATAAGTGGTTGCCCGCAACTTTATGTGCGAGGACTGAAAAAAAAATTACAAATACGAATTTTGATATCACGCCTATAAGTTAAGGCGGTGTGTTGACAGATCAGTCTCTCATTAATGGAAGTTTTACAGATAAATACGTATTCAAATCTTAACACATTTTAATAATACTAATACTTATAAAAGAAAATGAGGAGCAGAGTGTCTTAATACTAATCTCCGTCTGCCTACCCTGCTACATGCGGGATGCTGCGCGAACCTGGAAAAAAAATATGATAAATAAGTTACTACATACAATATATAATTTACGTAATTTCACTCACATTTATTATTACCTAGAAGTTCTATATTATTATCTAGAGTCTGACCACTAAGCTTTCAGCATATTATCTGAAATTATAATTACTGTGAATTAGGATCACCTCTACGTTTGGAAATTTATACACTATATGTTATCTTGTGTACCTATATATTACCGGAGTACCTTTTATCTTGCGGCGTTGAGTTCTGCCACTCAACACGCAATGCCTCCAGAATTCGCCAGAAAGTGGGGAACGGAGTGTTTAACACTAGGTTCCCTCTGCCTACCTTGCTGTGTGCCGGATACAGCGTGAATCTGATTAAATTTTTTTTTAACTTTTATCTTTTATTGTTAATATTATTTTTAAAAAATCGATTAAATAGTAGGAAGTAGTCAATAAAAGTAGATATTCAAAATATTTTAATTATTTATTCTCAATCGGTGTAGGCAGTGTTATATTCCATTAACAGAAGCAATACGCTTAGTCTCTAAAAATTAATTAGTAAGAATACTAAAAAACACGCTTTTATCATACACTAATAAGCTACACCAAGTACTAGTACTAAGTGCTATAGAGTGTGCTATAAATTATATGAGCCCAAACTCGATTGATTTACTAGTTGCTTCGGAAATGTTCCACTATTGAGGTCCTGGCCCCATCATCAAATGTTATGATTGATGATGATTGATCACAGTGGTTCAAATACAGTTTTTTTTTAAATTTTATTACATAGTTACAAAACTACAAAGTGACAAATCGACCTCATTACGAGAAAAACGAATCAAAAAGGGCAAACAATAAATTTTGATTGTGATTTTGTTTACCTTTCTTGTAAACAAAATCACAATCAAAATTTATTTACTAGTATAAATAAGTAAGTAAACCCTACTAAAACAGTCGAAATTGAAAAGCTGCTTAACAAATTTACTTTTAATTTGTCTCTGTATCTATTCGTGCGACTCGTCTTACTGTTGACATACAATCAGCTAGCTCTGAATTCCTAAAATGGTTATCTCTCAGTAGATTATAGCAGTACGTTGTAAGTGATATCAAGTATCAGTCATCTGGTAAATTAAATGCGTTATATAATAATACACCTATAGAGCAGTGAAGTCCGAACGTCCGACGATGACTGATGCCCTTTTAAAAAAAAAACAATTTAAAAGATATCCTGAAAATAGAATATGAATTCTCTATTTTCTGTTTGAGTACTATTATTATATCTTAAGATCACCTCATTTTAATGGTATCCACATGGCTAACGGTGAAAAAACCTATGCACTGTGGTTTATCAATCTTTATAGCATGAACATGAATCTTAATCTTTTTTTTTTATTTTAAATATATGATTGTAATTTATTTTTATATCTTCTTATACTAACTCGACGTCAAATATTCTACGTGTTTGTTAATATAAAATAACTGAAACAATAATTTTAATATAAAGGGTAAATTGGTTATTCCCAAATCGTACACGTGACAAATACCCCTATTGCCAATAAAATATTTCTCAAAAGCGGAAATTGAGTACGTGATCCTAAAGCGTAAAATGAAATAAATGTTTACAGACTCGGAAGGCCATTACATTATAACTTAAAGCAATTTTTCAAGTGGAATATTATTTTTATTGTCTGTTAAATCTCTATCCACCTACGTAGGTATATAATCATAATTTTCTTAATGCATGTCAATAACTTTTAACTTGCGATCAGATCTTTTATCCGGGAGAAACCAGGTCACATGATCTAGCTTTGTAGCGTGTATAGCTGAACCGGCGCTGTTCTAATACCGTCTGTGCAATGGATACATCGATAGAATGACTATCCGTTTGTTTGATCATGTCATGATATGTGACTATATAAACAATTTGACACGTTTGCTCGAGATATTGGTTTTGTAGATTATTTAACTACTCGATACATATGACAAACATTATTGACAAAACTAAGTCTAACTTTGATATATATATATATATATATATATATATATATATATATATATATATATATATATATATATATATATATATATATATATATATATATATATATATATATATATATATATATATATATATATATATATATATATATATATATATATATATATATATATATATATATATATATATATATATATATATATATATATATATATATATATATATATATATATATATATATATATATATATATATATATATATATATATATATATATATATATATATATATATATATATATATATATATATATATATATATATATATATATATATATATATATATATATATATATATATATATATATATATATATATATATATATATATATATATATATATATATATATATATATATATATATATATATATATATATATATATATATATATATATATATATATATATATATATATATATATANAGCTTCACGCTGTATCCCGCACACAGCAGGGTAGGCAGAGGGAACCTAGTGTTAAGACACTCCGTTCCCCACTTTCTGCCGAATTCTGGAGGCATTGCGTGTTGAGTGGCAGAACTCAACGCCGCGCTTGACCTCGACACCAGAGCGAAGAAATGGAAATATAAATTTAAGTAAATATTTCATCTCCTCGAGTGGGGATCGAACCTACAACCAGTCGGTTTACAGTCACACCTCGTGCCGCTGCACCACGACAGGCCTTATATATTATTAAATATTTTTTTTATAAATTTATTTTTGAAAATATTTTGGGAGAGACAAAACACAATTTTAATAATTTTATAGCAATGAGCAGTTATTTATGCTAGTTGCGTACATAAGCATCGAGTAAAAGATTATTTTACATAAAAGTCACTTTCAGAACATATAAAAACATTGTGACGGTAACGAAAGTTCCCTACATAAAAATAAATATGAGAAGATCCCGAAGTAAGTTTTGACCCTGATAAGAATAAGAAAACAGCAGTTTACGGAAAGTAAAGCGGAAATCCTCCGGAGATCCCATAACCCTAACAAGAAGGGTGCCTCAGCTTTACCTGTTCGAATTTACGAACCATTGACCTTTCGCTCAAAAGTATTAACTATATTATAAATTGGCTAATAATAAGTTACACGCGGGTTTTATGTTTGAGATATTGCCTTTTATTTTATAAAACTCAATGGCTGACTGTATCTTTCTAATATACTTTTATAAAAATATAATTGCGGCGTTGAGTTCCGCCACTCAACACGCAATGCTCTCCCTACCCTGCCACGTGCGCGACACAGCGTGTAGCATGTGAATCGAATCAGCGTGCATCGAAACGGCGTCTGTCTGTTAACGAGATCCTTATTATATCGAATTGGAATATAAAAAAAATAAAAATAAATCAGCTTCACGCTATATCCCGCACACAGCAGGGTAGGCAGAGAGAACCTAGTGTTAAGACACTCCCGTTCCCCACATTCTGCCGAATTTTGGAGGCATTGCGTGTTGAGTGGCAGAACTCAACGCCGCGCTTAGCCTCGACACCAGAGCGAAGATATGGAAATATAAATTTAAGTAAATATTTCATCTCCTCGAGTGGGGATCGAACCCACAACCAGTCGGTTATACAGTCACACCTCGTGCCGCTGCGCCAGATAGATAACTACATAAGTTATTTAAAAAAAATCAATCTATTGTCATTTAACATTAAATCTGTATTTCTAATATTTGCTAAAATATATTAAGTACCTTTGTGCCTCAGCAAGAAATAAAAATCACCGTGTTAAAATTTGTTTACGTAAAGTTGAAAAATAAAGTTACATTTAGCAACGCCCGACCAATTCTTAAAGCTCCACTGCAATGCTACGTTGAGTGATAACGCTAGTCATTCCGATGTTTAATCTTATTTTTAATATTTAAAGTTTCAATTTGGAATGTAAGCGTTTTCTTTGTAATCTCTATATATAATAAGACAGTAAAAATATTTTGTCTGTACATTGAGTAATTTTGACTGAAATAGATATAGGGACACTTAAAAAGAATAATAGAAATCAAAAATATTTTTTTTTAATTTCTTGTCTGTCGATATGTATGGTCACAATTTTCTCTGAAAGTACTGAACCGATTTACTTAAAAATTTCACCAATTGCTTTGTTTTAACTCAACTTAAGAATTAAAGTTTGTTTCATCAAAATCGGTTCATTAAACAAAATGTTATCGTAATTAGAATGAACTCAAGATATTAGTTTGCATAACTAATTTTCAAAAGAAATTGTGCAAACTAACTAGAATAGATATACTCTTTTATGCTCTGTCATAATGAACAGTTTTAAACGTTGCATACAAAAGTATCCCGTAGTATATCAATTTTTTTTAAATATTGTTACCAGTACAGTATCGATACTAATGTGGTATCTACATATTTATATATATTTAATATTTTTTCACCCTTTAGTTTTTCAGGTGGAAAACAGACAATTTTTTAATTTGAGTAAATATTTTATAAAGTATAAAAATACTATTACTTTGTTAAATTATACAACATTCTAAAATTTTCTTATCTTGCATGCGCTAATAGTTATTACAACTATTAGAACCTATTAAACAAAAAATTACGTTCTTATTTATATAAATATATTATACGTTATTATAATATAAGGCATTATATGTTATTTTAATTTTTATCTTAAAATAAATGTATTTTAAATCAGTTATTTAATCATTACATGATTCATACATGACGAATGTTACAATAAAAAGTAAATAAAAAGAATTAAAATGCTTTTACCGCTCCTGCAACGCGATCGCGTCTTCGCTCCTTTAATCGATTAAGTGGTTTCTGAGATAAGTCGACAAACAGAAAAACCAACAAACAGACAAAATTTTTAAATAAATTGTTTCTGGTTCTATTACTTTGTTAAATGCCCCCAATAACAATTTTTAATAATTTTAATGAAAATCGAAAATATATGGCTTTAATCATTTTCACTTTAGAAAGAAAATAAAAAAAAAACATTTGTAAATAAAACTTTATTAAGTTTTATCAAGCATAGATTCAGGATTGAAACGAAAGTATGGATAAAAGGATATTAAATATCCATTACAATGGTAAAGAGCAAAAAAGTAAAATTTAGCTGAGTTTATGTGAAGTATGTATTATATTTTAGGTATAGTAAGTTTTCCAAACTACAATATTAAAAAAAAACTGTTACCGATATAAGCGTGTACAAACGCACTGACAAATCGACAAGCAGTCAAAATTTTTAATAATCATTATTTTGGGTTCGATTAGGAAATCTAAATGGGAATTGAACCCACAAACTACTACAAAATTTACAAAATTTATAGTTTTATTTATAAAAATATATTTATTGGAAAAGCATCGTTACGTATTTCTGAATGGGATCAAATCACTTTCTCTATACATGAATATTTATTAATTAATTGACATCTAATTATATTTAATAGATAAAAGCCAATAAATGAATAATTATTTCAAAATATAAGGTGTAGCAACATTTTTAATTGCTTATTTCGATCATTTTTATCTACGTTTCGTAAAATATTTTATTAGTTGTATATGAAAGTAATTAAGTTATGTTCATGTTAATTAAACTTTCGGTTATGGGTAACTGGTATATGGTTGTTGAAAACGATAACATGCAATTAATTAAAAATTAATTAAAATTATATAATACTTCTAAATTTATGGATTAATGTTTAGGTGATTATTATATAAGATTAGTAGTAGCAATAAATATATGTAGTAGTAATGATGAGAACTGTTTTATTAAATTAAAATTAAAATCAGCTTCACGCTGTATCCCGCACACAGCAGGGTAGGCAGAGGGAACCTAGTGTTAAGATACTCTGTTCCCCACTTTCTGCCGAATTCTGGAGGCATTGCGTGTTGAGTGGCAGAACTCAACGCCGCGCTTAACCTCGACACCAGAGCGAAGAAATGGAAATATAAATTTAAGTAAATATTTCATCTCCTCGAGTGAGGATCGAACCCACAACCAGTCGATTTTACAGTCACACCTCGTGCCGCTGCGCCACGACTGGCCTCTTCTTCTTCTTCAAGATTATAATTGTAAACTGAAAATTACTACATAATATACGTCGTATATTATACGTCGAAATTTTAAAAAAATATGTAGTATCCTAAAATCGACGTAAGGGATAATGCACCTCTCGTTTACGCGTTTATTGTTGAAGACCACCTGTCAGATGTGCCATTATGTTTTGTAACAAAAGGTTCCATTGGTGGAAGGTAAAGTAACTACTTTACCTTCTATTGTAAGAAAAAATGTTACCTGCGTAAGATATGAGTCATAGGAAGTGTATGGCCGGCGAACATAAATCTTTCTAAATGTCGCCTTGTGATGCAATTCTTTCACGTATTTGTTATATTTCAGCTGCTTTTAAAATGTATAGAATTAAGGTATAGATAAAATATAATATTCTCGATCCGTTGTTGGTATAATAATGATAATAATTTTTACGTGTCTTTTTTTTACGTCAACATAAATATTTTAATTTTTTCTTCTTGTGATTTGAACGTAGCGGGACTCGAACCCGCGCCACCGGCATCTGGAAACCGACCAGGTCCTGGTCGACCGACCCACCTGGTCGGTTTCCAGGTGCCAGTGGCGCGGGCTCGAGTCCCGCTACGTTCGAATTTTTATACGTTTTCTAAATAAGTATATATAAAAGCTATTTTAAGTATTAATATAACTTAAAACAAAATATCATGTACAGATAAAAATACAGCGCTTTAATTAAAACTTGATAGGTACAAAAACACCTTATTTCTGAGTTGACCTTTTCATACAATAAACTAGCAAAGCTAGTTTCAACTTATTGCAGTAAAACAACACGGCTCAGTTAGTGGAAACTAAAGGGGCACACGAAACTTGCAACAAATGCAATGCTTCTCGTTAAAAAAACTCCAAATTTTATTTATATAGAAGTAAATAACTAGGGCAAAGAATTTATTCATATATTTCACTATTGTATTGATCAACTTTAGCATGCATACCTGCTTGTTTATTTTTATACAAACCTATGTTTACGTTTTACTATTTCAAATTGCTTTTGTTTCGCTTTATTTTGTTTTAGATTTATTTGGTTTAGAGTAGGTAGACACTTAAAGTTAAAGTAACAATTCACGTTAATTGTTAAAACTTTAACTATAGTAAAATAACAAAAGTGTAACTGGTATTAAAATGAGCAGCAAAAGCATGTTTAAAATTGGCATTTACAGTCAACGGGAAGGCTAAATCGAAGTTGAAAACTACTGTCATACCTTGCCTTTAACAGTTTCTAAACAACATTACCTTTTGCTATTATAGGAATGAAAACACATTCAAACTGGAAGGTAAACTATTAGTAAATGCATCTCGAGGGATTCAAATTCATGAAGTTTGATACTGTAGACTCAAAACTTTTACACTGCACCAGTGCTGGCTGTTTCCACTTCGTTACCTTTTGTGTCTCCACCGAAAAGTATTAAAATCATTTCAATTCGTCTTTTCCTCGTCCCTTTAATATTATAATTAAATTAGCCACACTTTGTCAGAGGAGGATTTACCGAGATGAAATAATTTAATAATAAGTAATAACAATTGCTACCTGATGTGATCGTTATATTTATTAATTTAAATTTAAAATTTTTGGTTGCAACTAAGCATCCACAGTATATATATTATATTTCTTTTATACTGTATATTATTCTACAATATACTTTTAGTGTTCACTAACGATCTTGTCGTCTGCGAGTGACAGAAAGGTCTTTGTATAATATTAGTTGTTACCCACAAAGTTAACATTCTAAAACAGTATCCCATGACAATATCCACTTTAATCATAGTAGAAGTTTAGATTAAGCTTTTATGTCCATGTGGCGCGATTTGCAAAATGATAAAGTAATATACAACCTTTTTTTATATAAGAATAATTGCATTTTTATTGGTGATTCTCAAATTTTATTAGTATTTATATGTAGTTTAATAATAATCTTCCTAAGCGCGGTGTTAAATTGTGCCACACAGTATGCATTGTCCCGAAAATTCAGCGGAAAGTAGAGAACGAGGTGTCTTAACACTACGTAACCTCTGTCATCCCAACAAAAAAAATATCTTCAATATAATCACGAAATCCTGCTCAAGGGTCTCAGACAGTGCATCGAACCCAGCAGATGTTGGAACACGTGCAGGCTGCATTCACGCACGTATCCCCTCCACTCCGCACACGTATCTATAGCATAGAATAAACCCTATTGTAATATCCTTAGAAGCTTGAAATATTATAGTTTTAAATGAAAAAAGGCCGTCTCTAGGAACATATGGTGTTATTCATCGATCAGACGAGATTAATTTTTCGTGTGTTAAATATATTTCTCAAGTCGGGAGTTTATTAAAGGCTATATTTAGAACATGTTTATATTTTTAATAGATTTGTTTTATAGATTTTTTTTTTATGTTTACACTGCTAGGAGATGTCGATGTAAAAATTACATATACCTATATGTATAGGTGGTAGTTCCTAATGTAAAGCTTTTGTTAAAGCAAAAATATTCAAATAGTTATAAAACGAGACCTTCGTTGCACAGCGGGATAATGTCTTATTATAAACGCGGACGTTGTAAGGTCGATCCACATTTGGGGAAATTATTATATCTATTTTATTCCCACTCGCAGCTTCGCTATTTAACGCGCAATATCTCAAAGATTGAGCGGAAAGATGGGAACGGAGTGTCTCAACACTACAATAAACTAAAAAAATACATACATCTAATAAATAAATTAATTATAATACATCTAAGCATTTCATAACTGCTCTACATTGGCTTTTTGATCGCTTTTGTCATGTTTATAAGCCTATTTATATTTATATAAATCATAAAACCCATAGTATTATGATTAGTGTAAATAATATGAATACAAACCACACAGTATTTACTTTAGCCACAAATTTTAAATATATATAATATCTATATGAATATAAAGCTAACATTTTCTATCGCTTTTCTATCGTCGAGTCCGTTCATTAAGCTGCAGCTGGCAACAGAGATATATCCTGTTTGAAGCAGACTTAGCTTTGAACATTAGGATAGTTGAGGATTTCTCCTTTTGTATTTTATCTAGTTATTTACTATTAAAAGAACAATGGCGTTCTAAAAACCGCATAATACCACTGAAATAAGATACTATTCTTAAATAAAGACCGTCGTGGCGCAACGGCACAGCGCCTGATTATAAACGCCTTATATATGTTTGATTTCATAATCTCGCTTTGGGTAAAGAAGATAAAATGAAAGAAATAAATGAGAGTTCCACCACTCATAACGCAATGTCTTTGGCGGAAAATGTAGAAAGGGTTATCTTAGCACTAGGTTTCCGTTGCCAAACTAGTTAAACGTGAAGCTAAAAAAATATTAAATTTTCCATCAATTAATGATATTATACAAATTAAATAGAAATTGAGGCCAGCCGTGGCGCAGCGGCACAAGGTGTGACTGTAAAACCGACTGGTTGTGGGTTCGATTCCCACTCGAGGAGGAGGATTTACTTAAATTTATATTTCCATTTCTTTGTTCTGGTGTCGAGGTTAAGCGTGGCGTTGAATTTTGCCACTCTACACGCAATGCCTCCAGAATTCGGCAGAAAGTGGGGAACGGAGTGTCTTAACACTAGGTGCGCCCTCTTCCTACCCTGCTGTGTGCGGGATATAGCGTGAAGCTGATATAAATAGGAATTTAAAAATCTTATATTTATTTATTTACTACTTTTTCAATTTAGTTATATGTATTTACGAGTATAATTGCTCAACACCGAACTTTGGCATAGATATTGACACCTTATATTTATTGACACAGATTTTAAAATACATATATACTTACATTTTTTATGTTCGTTGCAGCAAATTCAACACACTATAGTTTCTATATTTTCTTTATCATTATTATATTTTAATTATTTTCTGATTAGAACTGTGGTTATTAATTAACAGTTTATTATTTTCTTTGTTCTACAATATAATACAATGTGAAGATAAGTGTAGGTACTAACGTATTCTTTAGAGTTTACAATAACAGCTAACTAGTTAACATAACATAAATATATATGAAGTTTCAAAAGTAGTCCAAGCTTTCAGCAGCGCAATGTGCTGCGGAAGTCATTAGCTCTAACAAGATACACAAAATTGCTTCATCTCAAAAATTCTACAAATCATATAAAATTTTGAATATTTAAAATAAAAAAAATATTATTTGTAATAACAATATACCTAAATTTATGAATTATTTAATAATTTACAATAATTCGTTTTAAATTATTGCGATATCCTGTAGTGTGCCGAGGAATAAAATGGGCTATCGCGTTTTAATACCAAACCAAGGAAGCTTAAATATTTAATTTAATTTATAAATACTCCTCCGAAAAGAAATAAGAACCTACGACCACCGCGTATAATCAATCAGATTCTTACTGCTTCACAATGGTGATGCCTTAATATTTTTTTAGAGAAAGCTATTATACATATTTCTGGAGTGTCACTCTTCTTACTTACTTCTTTCTATCTATTTCTATATTAGAAATATGAACACATGAAATGTATGCAAGAGTGCTTAGAAACAATAGAGTTGAATGAGACATCTTATATAGAGGAGTAAGTACTTTTCGACGATCGAACATTAAGTGTCCACTTCTTATTTTAGTGCTTTCTTCAAATAGTTTTTGAAGAATATGAATAATAAAATAGAAATATTATTTAAAATATTGATATACCTACAACTTCTATGTACTTATTTTTTACTTTTTTGTCTTAGATAGCATCAGAGCCAGTTAATTATTTTTTTATTGAATAAACTCAGTTCACCTATTTCTCGCAAACTAAGCAGAGACAAGCAAATGATAAATAAATCCAATCTTAGCTATCTTTTTAGAAACATTAAATTCTTAAAGAATGAAGATACGAAAACATTTTCAATAACAAATCGTAGATTTTAATACCCAAATCTCTGCTTTTAAGTACGTTACACCTAGTGACTTACATTTATAATAATATTATATAGTCAATTACCTACATACTTACTTACTTTTACTTAGCTTCACGCTTTATCCCTTGCGGGGTAGTCAGAGAGAACGGAGCGCCAAACGCTACGGTCTCTACATACCTCTTTCGCCTCGTCCACTGTCATCAACCTCTTCATACATGCCCTTCGGGGGGTCCTCATGCTTTTTACGTGACCTTCCTCCAGTATCTTTGATACTGTGTTTTCGAAGGTCAACCGAGGTCTCCCCCTACCTCTCTTACCGCTCACTTTTCCATCATAAATCTTTTTTGCCATTCTTTCATCACTCATTCGTTCGACGTGCCCAAACCAGCTGAGCACGTTCTTCTTCATTCTCACCGTGACATCCTCGCTAGTACCTGCCATTCTGTGTACCTCTTCATTGCGGATTCGATCAGCTAAGCTGACTCCGCATATCCTACGAAGAGATCGCATCTCCACAGCATTCATCTTTCTTTCATTCTTCTTCTGTAATACCCACGTTTCGCTGCCGTATAACAGAGTCGGTACCAAAACTGCATTGTGTACGGCCAAACGCGCAGCTGTGCTGACGTTTCGCCGTCTCATCAATGCAGCTAAGGTTCCGTTAACCTTGTTACCGGCAGCAATACGCCTTTCCACATCCATGTCGTATCTTCCATCTCTACTGAACATACTTCCCAAGTATACCACTTCATTCACTTGTTCTAATATCTTACTATTTACACTAATCTTACATTCCGTCCTTTCTTCATCTCTTTCAAAAATCAGAACCTTTGTTTTACCTACATAACAATATAATATATGCATTTTATATATAATGTTAATTAAAAACAAATATTTAATTCAATGTGCCATATAAAGTTTACAGAAATTATTTTAAATTAAAATTGAACGATTGCTCTATAAAACGAGACCGGTCTTGTTTGTACAACATTAGTCTCAATATAAAGCGCGAATAAATTCCACAAGTTATCACAAACACAAAGGAATTGATAAACTCTAGCTTTACAGTTAAATTGGATTAACGGCCGCGGGCGCGCTTCCGTAAATTGTATTTGTGTTAAGACAACAGTATGATTTTTCATATAAGTAACCATTGCTTAGTTAAATTATTTTAAAAAGTTACTCTTATAGAGTGAATGCACTCCGTTCTCGCTCTTAAAGATATTACGTATTGAGAGGAACTCAATGCCGCGCTATAGAAAATCTCTAGAGGTGGTTAATTATGAATTTATTTCTTCTAGTGAAAGCGAAGCGTAGCGCAGAAGGACATCTTAAATTGTGAACACAATGATTATTATGGGTTTAATACCCATGAGTTTAATATCTTAGCTTCACGTCGTATCCTGCGCGTAGCAGGGTAGGCGTATCTAGTCGTATTAAGACATTTCTTTCCATTAAGTCACTTGCCGCTGAATTCTGGAAGCATTGCGTGTTGGGTTGGGGAACGCAACATCGCTATCAGTCAATTTTTATAGACCTTTAATCCTAATATCAACCAGGCAGTTTGGATTTACAATGGTGTTTTCATAATTATTGCTTATCTATATTAAACTCCCTCCCTTAGAAATATGAAACATTTTCTTGAACAACTGTTTTAACAGCTCAATTTATCTCATAAGAGTAAATTAGTAAGCTAAGCTGCTAAGCATTGCTGAAGTGCCCTCTGCACTGCACTGACATTAAGTCGATAAGACCATTAAGTCTCTTTGTAAAGGTGTACATTACAGAAGATTAAGCATCGAGCTTTTGGCTTTTGTATCACGGATTTGAATTTCAACCTGTTCCAAATATAAATCAGTTTTGAATAAATGTTTTTGTTATTTTAACATTGTAAATCCTGTTAAAAGCTTTTACAAAATCCTCGTTTTTGATTACTGTTATGCTGTAATCAGATACGTACATATTTTATGATGTGCTATGTTCGCATACTGATGTAGGCAATTTAGATTGTTTTTGCTCTAAATTTAGTCACATAAGTTACTAATTAATAACAGTTTCAAGCTCCCAAACGGGTTCCTTTGACTAAGCTCCTTTATTATAAAGTACGTGGGTGGCGATCGATACTATATACTGCTCCATTGAACAACCAATGTGAGGGAAATATGAAAAAATACGTCACTACTGTCATCAATAAGGAGGTGGAAAGCCTCAAAGTTATTTTCTTTTTTATATTTTAATGAAATATTCATAATTAGTCATCACCTTGTATAATGTCAGGTGTCTATTAAGTTTTATACATAAAGAAAATCTATATGATAATTAAAATAAATATAATAAATATTTTATTATATAATTTTTTTGTCTTTATGTCTTAAGTCTACTAAATATTAAGACATGACAAAGTAGTGCAGGCACTTTCCGATATCTGAACTTAGATAGTTTATTTGTACTTTTTAAAAGAAAGTGAGGAGGTTAACATGTGCTGATGACACATTTTAATTAAAAGTATGTGCTATTTTGCAATTTAACGAGCGAAACAACTCAAGAATATAGAAATAGAAGAATATTGGTTTTAAGACCTAAATTGGATATTGTGGCGTTGTTGGTTTTTCTAATAGGTAAATAACGAATAATAAAATCAAATATTGGATGGTAATGATACTGGAGTAAGGTCATGTTATAAGCACATGGAGCCCTCCAATGGCATTTATGAAGAGGTTGATAAAAGCGGACAAGGCGGAAGAGAATGCACATACCGCAGCGCTTGCTGCTCTCTCTGGCTACTTCGCTAGGTATATAGGTACGAGTATATATACTAGGATCCGCCACATGCTGTGCACGGCGAGTGGAGCTGAATGTTGCGTAAAATTTTGCGATTTTTTTTTGTCCGCACGCACTGGGTTAGGTTAGTGAAAGTTCAATCTGTGCGCGTGAATTTCAAAACGTTCTTAACTCAATGGGATACATTTTGACCATTTACTCAAAAACTACAATTACTATTTCCACCAAACTACTTCGCAGGAAACGACTTTGACATCTTTGTTGGACATTAATCATGCATCGACGTGTGACTATAGAATTGAATCATGTCACAGTGATGGTGGCAACCCTATTCAATAAATGTGACGTTTTACACATATGTACCTATTCAGTGGTTTGAAAACAGTTATTGTAAATTGTTCGACTCGTTTAAATTTTAAATCACAAACAACATGTTTTCATTTTCACGTTTAATATGAAATAGTACAAAAACTTCTGCGCTCGATTATACTACGTTCTTTTATAAAATACCTTCTGTTTTTCATCAATTATACACAATCTACAAATGAATTCGCTTTGTATTTACAAAAATTGGTTTTAAAAGATTTTATTTATTAAAACTTTAATCAATTATTCATTCCGCCCACAAAGCGGAAAATAATCTAATAACAATTCTCCTTTAACTAAACGTATTTTACATATGTAAATAAATAATATAATAATACAGAATATAAACGTGAAAAGCAAGTATTTACTTCTGTTAAAACAATGATTTGGTAAAGAGTTCTCTTAAATCAATCTGTGGTTTTCCAATTTAACACATTCATTGTCGAACTCCAAAAAAAAATAATAATAACGCAGCAATACACGGTGGGCGACCTATTTTACTGATGTATGCTGCGATTGATTCCCATAGTTACAATTTTATGACGTTTAAGTAGGAGTGTCATCGAACAGTGGGTAGTTGTTAGCTTTTCCAGTAGAACTTTTATATAGGGTAAAGCCGGATCGGCATGTCAAAAATGTCTCTTTAAAAACAGAAAGTTTTAAAAACTATTACAGAATCTTATAGATTAGATTTTTTGTGTTGAAAAACAGGACTCCATAGACTAGACTATGCTTATGTTTATTTAAGTTAACGAAATCAAATTGAGCCAAATTTAATTAAATATAACTAAAGTTAAAACATGCTTAAAAATAAATCTTGTCTTAAACCTCTTTTTTAATTTTCAGAAAAATATATATACATTAATTATTTAATAAAATACATAAAAAATGCTGGCCGGCACAGCACCATATAAAATCAGAGAGCAACCATATGATTGTCAGTCCTTTGTTCGTCTCCGACCAGGTGTTAAGTAATCGACCGCAGTGTGCGCCGTGCCCATGTCTATGGGCCTGCGGAATTGAATATATTACTGTACGTATCGACTGTCGGCCATTGCGATTTCGAGCCGTTTATCTATTAAAGGCTGTTTCGCTTAAACATACGTGTTATCGCTTTTACTGTAAGCGGACTTTTTGTATTTGCTGTGAAAAGTTTTTATTATTTTGTTTTTAGTTCGAATTATTTGCGTAAATCTTACGAGAATAATCAGCCAAATCATTTTTATTAGCTAGTGGATGATATTGATGACTTTCTACATATAAAGTTTTTAGTATCATTTATTTTTGTCCGCTTTTATTAAGCAAAAGATTTTGAATCTTTATTTTAGCACTGTTGCTTTTACTTAGAAATTTCAATTGTTCGGATTTCTCAAAGTTATAAACAGAAGACTGTATATAACTATACTATATGTCTACGACTTATTGTTTTTATATGTTTTAACTTTGATTATAAAATGTTATAGCGAATAGACGAAATAATAGAATCTTGCATGAGAGTATAAACTTCAAGTTTTGTTTAAGAAACTTCGAAACGTAAATTAGAACTCGCGCCATATAAGACTTTCTACATAAACTTAGTGATGTAATTTCAGTGAACACTTACTTCAAAATCATATTACAGTGAGTTTATGTGTCCTCGAGTACCGTGAGTTAGTTTAAGACACTAAAACCCAGCTTCTTAACTTTAATTGTTTTATCAGAATTAAGGAGAACTTGCACTAATGGCTGTTGGTATCTTTTTATCTCTATTGATTTTAAGACAAATCTTAATAAACTTTTCTTTTCTTGGTTAACTGTACACATGGATATTGATTTAAAATTGGATTAAGTAAATGTAGGCCGTCATTGCCGTAAAGGAAATTGAGGCCGTTGTGGCGCAGCGGCACACGCAGCGGTTTTCCCACTCAACACAGATTTTTCTAAATTGAATCCCCTTGCCATATGGGATAGCTATGCGAAAAAAAACTGTTTTTTTTTAAAGTAAATGCAATATTCGCTGTAAAAAAATAAAATAAACACGAATTTTTTTTAATATTCTGTAACAGTAAAGCTTTACTCGATCCCGTGTTGTATATTCAAATTGACAAGTTTTTTTGACGTTTTTATTTATCAGTTATCGAAACATGAATTTAGGCAGAGACTTATCTAAAGCTCGTCGTGGCTTCTATACATATGAATGCGATGCATATTTTTAGATAGATAGATAGCTTCACGCTGTATCCCGCACACAGCAGGGTAGGCAGAGGGAACCTAGTGTTAAGACACTCCGTTCCCCACTTTCTGCCGAATTCTGGAGGCATTGCGTGTTGAGTGGCAGAACTCAACGCCGCGCTTGACCTCGACACCAGAGCGAAGAAATGGAAATATAAATTTAAGTAAATATTTCATCTCCTCGAGTGGGGATCGAACCCACAGCCAGTCGGTTTTACAGTCACACCTCGTGCCACTGCGCCACGACTGGCCTCCGATGCATATTTCATTTCAATATATTCTATAATTGGTCTAGGTCTTAGTTTTTCATATTGATTTCTGTAAATATAATATATACATATGTACAATTTTAAGATTTTTTACGGAATGGTAAAAAAGGATAGTTTTTTATTAATCAAGTCTTTGGAAACATTTTAAATATTTGTGATGAATCGGTAAAAGTAGATCGCAATTCGACTGCTAATTTGTGAATGTTTTCCATTAATTATTGGATCTTGTATTTGTTGATTTTACGGCTAATGCATCCTTGTCGGTTGCAATTTTATTGAAGCTAAAATATAACGACGTTGTCGTTAAAAGAGTTGACAAATAAAAACAATTGTGTTTTAATTTAAATATATTCAATTCAATTCAATTTTACACTTTATCCCGCATATAGCAGGATAATGAGAAAAAACCTAGAGTCAAAATATTTTTTTCTCGGCTTATCGTCAAAAGTCGGAGCAATTAGTGGAGAAATCAAAATAATTCCTTCCCTTCAGAAAGACTCGCACCCACAAATTCACCACTGCGGTACGTTGCGCCACACTATACATAAACATCCATTAATCTAAATGAGTAGATTTAATATGAAGTGGATACGATCACTCTGCAAGAAAAATAAAACTAATTGTGATTTTCATAGTAGAATAAATGAAAATACATATGTATAAATAAAAAGAAATCTATCATTAAAATGTTCAAAATAAATTCGAACTCTTTTATAATTAAAAGCTATTATATCATATTTTATTTTCCATATTTCGAAAAGCTCGTGGGGCGAATGTTGCGGATGTATAACTCGTCCATGTAGGAACGTACGTAGGTGTTTCTGAACACAGCGTGGTACCTGTTAACAGAATAGCTAACATTCCCACACTAGACGTGCAAAGATTGACTTTTTAGTGAGTAATTATATATTTTTAACTGATTATCACATTGCCTACGCGCTACTTCATATTACCCATAGATAAGTACATATTGTGAAATAGTTAGTTTTGTTTTTTTTTTTGATAAAGAATATGATAATAAACAGATTGCTTTTTTCTAGTATTTTAGTATTTTTGAAGTGTCTGAAAGAATTTTTGATTGTTTTAAATAAAAAAATACGACCATTGTTGATATTTCATATTAATAAAATATACATAAAGCTAATTATTTATTACACGTATATATTTTTGTAACTATATGTTCTTTTTACCTATATAATATACTCTGTTAAATGTGCTGATGTCAGTGAATAATTTAATTTACTCATTCAGAAACAGCCTTAAATGTTAAATTATTGATTTGAAGGATTCATAATATGCTTTGTAAAATAACTGTAATAATTGCATATTAACCCCTGTAGTTGTACAGTTTTTAAATTAGTTACATATATTATATGAACGAACCAATCAAAAAATCTTTGTATTTACTTGATATTTCTTTCAAGATCGTTCTTTATCTCTGTGTTGAATTAATTACGACTTAAACTTAACTGTTATGATTTATGAAGGTAATCTCCACTAACAATTCAATACTGTTTACTTTATTGTATAAAATATTATATAATATAATAGTGCTTCAAAAATATATATTTTTATCAACAGTCATATAACCATGACGTTTCGAATGTCATTCTTTAGCCAAGAATCTTACCAGCGCGATTGCTATATAACATTCGCAGGCAAACTAATGCCTTGAGTTCATTCAAATAACGATAACTTTTTTTTTAATGAACCGATTTTGATGAACTAAACTTTAGTAGTTAAGTTGAGTGAAAACAAAGCAATTGGTGAAATTTTCAAGTAAATCGGTTCAGTACTTTCAGAGAAAAATGTGGACAAAAATATCGACAGACAGACAGACAAGAAATTAAAAAAAAAACTTTTTGCTTTCTATTATTCTTTTTAAGTGTCCCTCTATCCATTTCAGTCAAAATTACTAAATGTACAGACAAAATATTTTTACTGTCTTATTATATATAGAGATAATACTAGAATTGTTAAATCAGGATTTCTGCAACACATCTAAGTCAAATTTTAGTTGTTATGCTTAGTTAACAACCTTACTGTGTAATCAATTTTATCCACAGTTTACTATATCTATAAACTAGTTTATATTTGAGTTCTTGTTCCATACTAGTCTTCTCTGTAATTATCCAACTGAATTATAAAGTTTTATTGTAATTAAAATAAATGTATATCATTTACGTTTTATTATGGTAGTTAGTCAGGGCTTGGTTGGTCATGGTGGCTGTGATTTTGAAATCCACTCGAGGCGTTGTTTATACTAAAAGTGTTCGCCTTGCCCTCGCCTTCGCCATTGCATTGCCTTTCTTGGTTATTTTAGTCATAGTGCAGCGTTGGGCTCTGCCTACCTCAATATACCTAATATATATGTTGCAAAATTAATAAAGAAGAGTACCATTACACATAAACAGTATCTTTTTGTATTACGATGGATCTCGCATAAAACCGCGTTAAACAAACCGTTCTCCACTTTCCCTACAATTTTCAAAGCATTGCGTATTGAGTGGCGGAACTCCACGCTGCGTTTATTTTTCTTACCAGAGCGAAATTAAAATAATTCTCAAAATGGGTATCGAATCCGTAACAACCATCGCGTTTACAGTCAGTCGTTGTGCCGCTGCGCTACGATGGCCTCAAGATCAAATCATCACGAACATAACATAACGTAACGTCGAATACGTATATAATATATATCTTCATTAAATTAATGAAATATCTGATTAACTTTCGTATGTTTTGTTAAAGATGTCTGAACTTCTGCTGTTTTTGCTGATTTTAATTAAAGGCTCGTGTTTCTGTGTTAAATAAATGTGTGTCACGGAGTTGATGACATTATATGATGATTTTTATAATATTTTTGTGTCAAGCCCATATTTTTCCTCATTATTACTTTTACAAGCACTAATTATAGCAATAACTACATATTAAATTTTTTGTTTGTTTTGTTTACTTCACGTAGTCTCCCACAAATACCAGAGTCGACAGAGGAAACGTACAAGTGTAGTGTTATTACACTCCGTTCCCCATTTTCAGCTCAATTTTCGAGATGGTGGCAGTGATGGGACTCAACGTCTTCCTTGTCGTCTTTTTACAAGAGCGAAAAAATATAATAATTTGGTCATTAGTGTTGGAATTGAAGCCACAGCGCAATGTTCACAGTCAGACACTGTACTGCTACGTAAATATATGCAAAACCATGTTCGAAACATATTAAATAAATTGAAAGTCGAAATCAAATAATTTCTTATAACTTTCTCTCTATATTTTCTGTCTCTCCAAATGAAGTATGTACGTTCTCAGAAATTCTCCCTTAAACGTTGTTTCAAATGGATGTACAACATTGCTATTTATTGCGCTAATTTGTTACAATAAAACTGTCTGTTAGGTACTCAGAGGAGGCTTAAAGGCGTAGGAGGCTTATAGGCCAATTTTTTTTGTACCAAAATATAATATTGGATGGTTGATTTCGACTATATGTACGTACTTATTATATTTTTTTTGTGAAGGTTACGTAAGATACAAGATATCTGAGGATGATTAAAACTTGAGGCTAATCGTACCGCAGAGGCATATAAGCGTGCGCCTGTAAACTTGACAGGTTGTGGGTTCGATTATTACTTGGGAAAATGTAATATTTAATATTTTTCTTATTCGCTCTGATGTGGAGGCAAAGCGCGGCGTAGAGTTCCGCCACGCAACATGCAATGCCTCTAATTCGGCAAAAAGTGGGAAGCAAATCGTCTTAACATTAGACTCACTCTGTTTAACATGCTACATGTTGGATATAGCATGAAGCTGATAAAAAAAATATTAATGTTTGAATAGTGAGACAAGAGACAGAGAGAGTAAATGTAAAATTTTGTAGATCTGAAAATGAGTAGAACTATATAAACATTAATTATAAGAAAAATAAATATATTCATAACGGAAACTTTTATAACAAAAAAAATATGGTAGAGAAATTACAACGTCATATATACGCGACTTTTGGCTCTGTTTCACTGTCTACGGTATCGTGAAAATAACTTTATCCCACGCTAAAAAACAAAATAATATAGACGAATGATGGAATGTTTATCATTAATTAAAATTTCAGTCGAACTGGCTGTGACTATATTAATTAAGGAGTTCTCAGAAACGTAGGGCTCTTAGTTTTATATGAAACGGAACACACATCTGCAGAATCCATGTGAAGTGTCCTTTTGGAGTGTAAGTTTTAACAGCGGTAATCGCGTGAATTATAAAATAAGATCTCGTATGCAACAGATTAGCGAACTTTCTCACGCCCCACTTTGGGCCATATGTCTAGATCGTACTCGTATATGTCGGATACGCGTGTGTTGTGGGAAGTAATGAGTGTAGTCATTATAGAAGCGGTACAAGGAAAACGATTAAAGGTTTAATTTATATATGTACTTGAATTAACTGTTGAGTGTGCGTTTTCCTAAAAAAATCTAAAAAATATTATAATTTTCCGAATCTCATCTTATAGGTATATTATTATTATTATTTAATAGTTAATTTAATTAATGCTTTATAGCGAAATAAAAATCTACCTTAGATTCCAGTTTTAAAATTCAGATACCTATTCTATTCTAAGAAAATTATTTTACATAAACAGCACGTTTACCCAAGTGTCCCGGCGAAATGCCGCCAGGTACCATCCATCCATTGTCCAAATCAGGTTAACGGGGGGAAACCACTCTTAACATCGTTGTTTGCCATCCTTTCAATATAATTTACTTGTTTTTGTCGAGTTACATAAACTTGTCACATCTAATGCTTATAAAACGCGTAGCTCACTTCTATTTTGGGTAAAGCGGAATAAAGCTTAGTTCTTTATATCATCATTACCCTAATCCACATAAAGAATTGTTCTGGTACATGTGATATATTTGGACACAGCATCCTAAACGCTGTAACGAGACAGACATGTCTTAATACATTTGTTAGGGGATAACAAGATAAGTTCGGAAATCGTTACCACTTACCGTGTAATAGAATTTTTCAATGAAACTTCTGGAAGTTAACCCATTTAAGTCAGACGATATTTAAGTTCTTCTCAATTTTAGTTGGAACATGTAAAATACGTTTGTTACGTGTGAAACGTGTTTCTTTCGCGTTGACTCAAATAAAGAACACATTATTAGAATGAAACAAAATATAGCTGTCAACGTCAAAATAACTAAGTGTGGCCTTTTTTTCCAAATACGTGTAGTAATTGTCGTAAAATTACGTTCATATTGTATATAATGCAACATAAATACTTTATAATAATAGAGGCCAGTCGTGGCGCAGCGCCATGAAGTGTGACTGTAAATCTGACTGGTTGTGGGTTCGATTCCCACTCGAGGAGATAAAATATTTACTTAAATTTACATTTCCCTTTCTTCGCTCTGGTGTCGAGGTTAAGCGCGGCGTTGAGTTGGGGAACAGAGTGTCTTAACACTAGGTCATTCTGCCTACCCTGCTGTGTGTGGGATACAGCGTGAAGCTGATTTGATTTATAAATACTTTACTGTTAGATAATTACAAAACGTGCATTATTAGTGTAATTGCTACAGCGTAGTGCTGCACGCTAAATATGTACATAAGTACGTAACATGTAGATACATGTATGTACATGTATGTACGTGTACATGCACATGTCACCGCTGCATTCGGACAAGTGAAACGTTCGCGGTGTTGATTATGCAGCTTAACTCTACCGCCGCGCTGTGTAATAAATTCTCAGATATTACAGTCGAAGTTTATTTCCAAGCATATTTTATGTAAGTTTTCTTAATTTATTTTACCAGATATTTCATCAAAATGGACTTCGGACATTAAAAAGTATTTTTGTACTATTTTTGCGTTGATACTATGCTGTATAAGTTAGTAAAAAAATTAGACACTGTTTGAATACGAAATTCAACATCGTTCATTTAAGTATTAAGTAGTAGGTGAAATAAGTTAGGTACTAATAAACATGAGGCCAGTCGTGGCGCAGGGGCGCAAAGTGTGACTGTAAAATTTAATGGTTGTGGATTCGATCCCTACTCGAGGAAATGAAATATTTATTTACATTTATATTATCATTTCTTCGCTCTGGTGTCGAGGCAAACCGCGGCGTTGAGTTCCGCCACTCAACACGCAATGCCTCCGGAACGGCGTGTATTAAAACTAGGTTCCCTCTGCCTATCCTGTTGTGTGTGGTACAGCGTTAAGCTGATTTAATTTTTTTTTCTTTTACTAATAAACATTCAGCCTATACAAATTTGAACACGCTTACTTAAATATACTCTGAGGCACCGCTATGTAGTAATACAGAAAGAAAATAATAGCCTTTTTAAATCACATTTCAGTGTAATTACCTTCCTATAATACATGTCTGTATGTAATACTTCTGACATTGCTTATTACATTGTACGTCAAGTGCGTAACGTCCGACCTAAGCGCCGCGTTTAAACAACAGAATGGCCATGATTAATACTCATGCTGCTTAATGCCACCGGCTGCCACTGAATACCGATTGCAACATACATATATATATATATATATACAATAGTGAATCAGCTTCACGCTGTATCTTGCGCATAGCGGGATAAGCAGAGGGAACCTAGTGTTTTTCGGGATATTGCGTGTTGAGTGCCGGAACTCTACGCCGGGCTTTTGCCTTGGTGCCAGAGCGAAGAAATGAAAATATTAATAAATAATAATTCTTTCCCTCGAGTGGGATTGAACACATAACCATTGCGTACAGTCACACCCTTGTGCCCCTGCCACGACTGCCACTATACAATAGTATTAATAATTTATTGTCATTTTCAAGTATAAGTAGAAATGTTTGTTCTAACTGCAAATGTGATAGTACCCGGTTTGATCCCCACTCGAAGGAATTAATTATTTTCTCTTCCACTCTGGTAGATATCTTCCACCTGTGGCGTTGACTCCCCCACTCAATTACACAATTTCGAACGAGGAGTGGAGAACAGAGTGACGTCAGTGTCTTAATGACACTTCGATGGGCAAAATTTATTTGTTTGTTTAATTTTTCCTCTAAACTACACAATTACTACTTATAAATATGGTAAAACAATAAATGTTATATATAGTATAACTGCTATTGTCAACGTAAACAATTAAAATTAGTTTGTTCGTCGTTCAAAACATTTGATTTATGCGACCGACTGGGGCTTTTGAAATGGGAAATAATTATTACTGCATGCTGAATTCTAATGTGCACAGCCGGTCGACACTCACTGCAGAATCGCTAATACCCGAACCAGAAATATTTTGATTTGGAATATTTTAACAATAGATGTTTTTTTTAAAAAAAAGTAAAATAAAAAATAAAAAGTATGCAGCAATAATATTCTATTTTTCGCCAATTTTAATACCATTGTGCGGGCTGCGTGGAGGAATTTAAAACCATGTTTTATTTAATCTGATCATTGAATTATCTATCATAATAAAATACTCTAAAAGAGATCTGAACTTTGTACTTTGCCTATGTCGGTCAATTTTTAGAAAGTAAACTTTTGGAAGCAAGATATTTTTGAATGACAGCTCTTTCCGGCTTCACGCTATATTCCGCATGTAGCAGAGTAAGACACTCCGCTCCTCCCTTTCAGCGGAATTTTGAATGCATTGTGTATTGTGTAGCGGAATTCAACGCCTGGCTTTGCCTCGACACCAGAGCGAAGAAATGAAAATATTAAGTATTTAATTTCGGCGAGTGGGAATTGAACCCACAAGCTGTCACGTTTAGAGTCACACGCTTATGCCCTTGTGGCACAACTGGCCTTAACGAGAAGGACAATTTTTACTCATTATTTTATAAATAATACATTTGAGATAAGATAATAATGTTATATATTATTTCTTAATTATAACTTTTCTTAACTCAAGCACTGGAATTCATAATTAACAAATACGCACAAGCTCCGGCGACGCATAATATATTTTCATTAGGTAATTTTCAAGTTCCTTGTAACGTCTGAAACACGCCTTTTACTAACATGACGGTGTATCGTGCGCACGCCGTTGTAAAATATTAGTTTCTATTACTTATACGTATGGGTTAAAATTCTGAAACTTCGTTTTATCTCCGCCGAAGTGATGAAAGTGGTTAATTATTTTTTCAAAGCATATGCGTCACACGTGGGTATCACTTGAACTCCACTCTCGACGGGTCTACGTTCTTTAAAAAAAGTAATATTTTATATTTTTGATTTTGTTATAATTATAAATATTTTTAATGGAATAAATTTTTTAATATGATTAATAAGCTCAACTATTTCAAACTAAAATGAAAAATAAAAAACAATATATATTTGTTTTTGCATTACATTAATAATTACCTTTAATAATTTTTGATCATTTAATTAAGGCGTGTTAGATCGATATTACTGATCAGAATATATTAAGTCATTAAGCTGGCAGTCCTAGCGTTAACGTTGACCTAATTAGTTATAAAAAAATTAAGATGAAGAACGCTCTCAAGCTTTTTATTATCTATGGTTATTCTTGCGGTTTATCGAGATTTTATTATTAGATAGGTATATATTTTTACTCTTAACAATTATAATTTAAACTTCAAGTTAATATAGAGTGGCCAATCGTGGCGCAGGGGCACAAAGTGTGACTGTAAAACCGACTGGTTGTGGGTTCGATCCCCACTCGAGGAGATGAAATATTTACTTAAATTTATATTTCCATTTCTTCGCTCTGGTGTCGAGGCAAAGCGCGGCGTTGAGTTCTGCCACTCAACACGCAATGCCTCCAGAATTCGGCAGAAAGTGGGGAACGGAGTGTCTTAACACTAGGTTCCCTCTGCCTACCCTGCCGTGTGCGGGATACAGCGTGAAGCTGATTTATTTACTTTAAGTTAATATATAAAAAATTGTAAATTTCCTAAAAAAGAGACCCTAATTCTTTGTTTCTATAATGTAATTTGAATCTCGATAGCTGGAATGCCTTCACGAGCATTCGATTACAACGATTGGCAATAACAGATCCGTTCTCAGGCGCCATTAATCCAACTGACGGTAAATACGATAAAGTCGAGGAAAACTCTTCCGCAGGACGAAAAGAAAAGCGCAAATTAAAAATTGTTTTTTTTTGAAAATCTGTTAAATTATACTAAAGAAAATATTACTAAAATGATCCACTGTACTCAAGCCTTGTTAATATTATTTTTATAAATAAAATTGAACATTTTAAATGGACATGTTTTTGCGAACTCTTGCTATAATCAATTTTAATAAATAATTTAAACTTTCAATAGTTATAAAAGGATATTAAAATAAAATAAAGTATTATAATTGATTTTTATATATTTTAATTGTTTTCACTAATTAAAAAGATTTTTTTAGAAAGACTGTATTTGTAGTTTGTCTTGTAACTAAATTCCATAATTAGTTTATACTCAAGCGTTGGGACTCCACCACATGGACTTGTCGAAACTTTTGAGGTCAGGCTTGTTAATTGATTAACGAGTGTTTTCTAGAAGCTTTTGAGTTGAGTGCCTCCTGTGACGTTTAAATATTCGTCAGCTCTTTAAATTTATGTTACAAAAAATATAAAAATAAACTTCTATATTTATAAATTGTTTAATATATCTGATTTTATATTTTTTTACTTAATTATATCTTACTCGATGTTATATTCTGTTACGCAATCGCATACTTTTGTTGTATTCATACAAACACTAAAAACTGAAAAACATGATGATGATCAAAATTTCAGATTATTTTTAACAGTTTCATTTTGAAAAAAAGTTTGTGAAAAAATCAGCGCTGTATCGAACGTATTGCCTTATTTACATTCAGAGCAATACCCCAGGGAAGAGCGGGTTTTAAAATTGCTCGCCCGCCGCTTCCTAAATTCCTTTTATGTATGCAGGTATATATGTCATTAGATGCTCTCAAATAAATTATAAGGTTATTATACTAATAAGTATTTTGATAAGTTGTAATATTTTTTTAGCTACACGCTATATCCTGACCGACCTGTGGCAGGGAGGCAGAGGGAGCATAGTGGTGGCCCATTCGGTTTCCCACCCGCCGCCCAATTTTCGAGACATTGCGTTTTGAGTGGCGGAACTCAACATCGCGATTTTTTTTAAATTATATCAATTCTTATAAATAAGAAAGAAAAGTAAACAATACTACTAACACGTTGTATGTATTTAATAGATACGAGTACTTAGTAGACATCTAGATACCTTTAAAAAACATCACGCCTCTTCTCTCGTAAAAGGGTAGGCATAGAAAACCTAGTGCCAAGACGATGTTCTTGTTAATAAGTTCTTTGATTTTCACAATTATTACACATTTTAAATGAAATTATTTTAACCGGATTAATAGCGTATATTTAAGATTTTACATTTTGGAAACCCGACGTTTTAAACTCTTTGCAGTAGTACGTGGTCACGTGTAGGATGTTCTTGTTTCCCACCAGAATCTAAGAAATGCAGAAATCCACGCCATATTTTGTCTTCAATCACCGCGTATAGTCAATCACACCACAATTATATTTGTTATAAATATAAAAAACGTTATTTTTTTCTTAATTTTCATATTTTTTACTAATAAATATTCTGTTAGTGCTCTTATACGTTTTGGCAATTAACACGATACAACGTCCCACAGGATTGTGACTGCTCTATAGAGTTAAATTGTTAATGAGTCCTTTGCGAATCCTAGCCGTATACTTACTTGTCTTGTGATGTACTAAATATACAGAAAATTACTTCTATATTGTAAATGTTTTAGGTAAAATAGAAATCTTATGTATAACAAACTAACATAGGCCAGGCCAGTCGTGGCGCAGGGCCACTAGGTGTGACTGTAAAATCCAATGATTGGGGGTTCGATCCCCACTCGACAAAATAAAAAAAAAAAAAATTTATATTTCACTCTGGTGTCGAGGCGGATCGCGCCGTTGAGTTGAGCCACTCAACACGCAATGCCTTTATAAGTCGGCGGAAAGTGGAGAACGGAGTGTCTTAACACTAGGTTCCCTCAGCCTATCCTGCTGTTTGCGGGATACAGCGTGAAGCTATCTTATTAATTACTTTCTTAATTAATAAGCTAGCTTCACGCTGTACCCCGCAAACTTCTAATTCTAATAACATTATCATTTTAAAGAAAATATTCATACATAGCTAAAGTTTTAGCCAATTTAATAAAACACTTATTTTGTAACAAAATAGTTGCATGCAGCTTTTAATATTGACATATTTTTATTGACAGTTTTTTATTTGTGAAACGATTGAAATAGAACAAACACTAAATGTTAAGTGAAGGTTGACGGAATCCAATAGGGAAAACTGCATTTAAATCGGTGATGCCGTGCCTGAGATTAGCGCGAGTGAGCACACATTTTATCACTTGGAAAGTGTCCATCTTTGGAACGATTGACTTTGAAAAAAATGGTTTTAGAAATCCCAATGCCCTTTTTAAAGATCTGCCTATAGATACCCTACACGTATAGGTTTGGTGGAAAAATTTTTTTTTGGTTTCGGTTCCATGTATGGGGTGGGGGGAGCCCAACTCTATAACATTTTATTTTTTTTATTTTTGTATAAACATCGTTAAGCGGTTATCAGAATTACACCTACCTACTATAATAGTTTCAGTTTTGTAGTCTCAATAGCTTTGAAATAAAGTGACATACCGACGAACGGACAGACAGACATAACGAATTATTAAAAGTTCCATTTTTCGCCATTCGGCTACGGAACCCTAACTATGTAGATACATATAGTGTTTTAATACATATCACGTGGAAAATCGACATACATTCACCTATACAAACCTAAAAGCTGAACGTAAATCTTGCTTTTGTTTTGAAGTTTATGAATCCACTGGATTTTTTCTAGTGAAAGCCTCAGCTTAGAGCCTCTCCAAAGTGATGTGCAAAAAAATCATACAGAAATTCTAAAAATTGTTGCTTTGACTTGCTGAAATCGCAATTAGGAAACTAGTGCAGAACGTTTTCAGTTTTGCCAGCCACGTATTTATTCTTAGATAAACATTTAAATATATCATATTTTTTGTATTGCAATATAATTATTTATTAGTAAATGTAGAAATAAAAATATTTCAGGAAATCATGGAGCTGTAGAGCTGAATGTATGCTTTGAATGACAACTCGATATCTCCAACCGTTTCGGAGATAAAGGCTCTTGACAGACAGACTGACAGACTGACATCAAAGTGATCTTGTAAGTGTTCCTTTTTTTCATAAAAGGTACAGAACACTAAAAACAGTATATCTTTGAAACATTAAAATTGTAATGAATATTTTAAAAAGTTTCGCAACTGAACAGCTATGCTGGTCTATAATTACTTGAAAGAAAGTTTCTCTCGAACACTTTCGATGGCGAGCTTTCCGCCAAGAGCGATCAACCGATCGAAAATATTGAATATTCAATTTTAGAGCGGAAAAGAAAACTGATTTGTTTGATTAGTTCTATATTTGTTCTGAGTAGATGTGCGGATTGTATACGTGACCACAATGACAAAACTACATAGGGTTATGTCTTTAATATAATAATGTGAGGATGTTTGATCACTGTCGTTTAGCCGTTAAATATTTTTTGTTTGGCTTAACCCTGTATCCTGCATAAAGCAGGTTAAGCAAAGAAGTGAGTGGTTCGAAACATCGCGTGTTGAGTGGCTAATATCAACTTTTCACTTTCTTTTGTTAGAACGGGAAAGTAAAACAAAAAGTTATGTATTTATAACACTTAGTAATTTTTAATACTTCATCTTAATGCTACATATTCTGTGCCTGTTAAATGGTAAAGATATGTGTAAAAAAAATAATACAAAAGATTTAAAGGTAATATTTCTAGTGCTCTGTAAACCATGTCAGACATGTAAGCTTTATTGGTATCAAAATGATGGAATTCGAATTGGGAACATGCTCCCGTCTAGACGCTTTACGGTACCTGGGGTTAACTATTAAAAACCGAACTAAAATTCCATTGACGCAATATTCACATGCAAATTTGAGGGTATCGGGGTAGAGTTTTAATCTATAATAACAATATTATATATTTTCATATTATGTTTTTATATAATTTAATAGGTTTGTATGTCATGGACAACACTTTGTGTTCTTAGCACTAAGCACTACGGTTTAAATTGTATATTTGTTAATATTTTACAACATTGAAATAGTAACTTTATCTTTCGGGGAAGTATATTTTTTGTTTGTATTCCTTAAATAATATACAAAAAAAATATTTTTTTTTTTGCCAGCAACGCTAACGTACAAATTTGCGCAAGTGATACACTTTCCGTTGTAAGAAGCTTCTATAACAAGCATAAAAACTTTTCGTGAACGTTTTGTTATAAGCTCGACCAAAATATTTTGAGTCGTTGTTGTTTTTACTTCGAAATTGCTCCAAAATTTGCAAGAAACAAAATTTCTTTTCCTTTGGCGCCATTCTGTTGTCAGCCAACACTCTTTCACAAACTGCCTAGTAAGCCTGTTTTTAGTACCCAGTATTACCATTTTCCAGTGCGATTTTTTTGGTCTATTTAAAACTTTACATGATACATATTTATCATAACATACAAGCTTTTATCATTTATATTATACGACTTGTGTATATTCAACGAATGTTTCATTGTGTAATACATATTTTTCTGCCTAATATAAATATTTCTGATATTTTTTCGAATATATCTTGTATTAAATTCTAAAAAAATATTAATCATGTATCATTTTTTACCTTGTTACGATTTATCGCAAAGTAATTTCTTTTTAACACATTTGTATAGATCAGTCAGCTTGACCTATCTGAAGAATATTATCTAGGTCAGCGAGCTTCACGTAGGGCGACACCTTAAATAAAAAAAATATTATTTTTATTCTTTCGAAACATACACAATGCATTGTTAAATAATATTTTAAAGTTATTTTATATTTGCAAAGCATGATATTTATTTATTTAAAGTTAGTATAAATATTTATATTTATGTAGATCTAATGAAAATTTTTAAATGCATTTGTCATGTCTTAAAAGGAGTGTGGATTGACAGGAAGCGAGGAACGGACGTCGCGCGGCAACTTCCGTAATTCAATCCGCGTGGCGTCGTTTGCGATATTTGACAATTGAAACACTAAACTTGCTAAAGCTGGTAATGTGTTATAAGGAAACAACAAACTCTGTAACTCTGAATTAACTTTGGACATTGGACATTTAATTAATGATTATAAATATAATTCTCTAGTAAGTCATGATAAAAAGACCGAGTAATATTTGACCACTCACTTAAGTTTAAGTTCACCAGTTATTATATCTACATGCATATATTATCCAATTTTTGGTTTAAAGCTCTATCCTGCATATAATAGAGCAGGCAAAGAAAACCTCCGAAATTCCATTGGAGACACTGCGTTTTGACTCAACGTTGCAGTTTGTTTTACCATAGTGGAAAAAAGAAAATAATTTATAAGTGTGTTCCCCGAGTGGGGAACGAACCCATAGCCATCGCGTTTACAGTCACACCTCATTAATGGCATTAATGTTTTACATGTATATTCTTCATCCTTAGCATTTTTTGTACAAGTTCCAAAATTACAGTTCTAAAATTATCTTTTACCCAAGAATCCAAATAAAAAACCATCAGCTGCATGCGGTCCTACAAAAACTGCCAGCTGTAGGTACATCAATTATACGTTTTTAACTTATTTTGAAACTTATTCACTATATCATTTAGATATCGCTTGGCCCTTCCAACAGATACTAATATAAAATATAAATAGTAAAATGAGTGTGTCTAGGTATATTTTAAAACGCAAGAGTAAGGATTATTTTCATTGAATTCTTGTTGATATTCAACAAGAATAGGAGTTATGTATATTTAATTTAGAAGGCTTAGTAGGCTTCAGATTGTATATACCTTTTCTTATCTCCGTAAAACTCTCATATATATTGCTGGGTAGGCAGAAAAAACCTGAAAGAAAAACTAAGTTGGGCGGCGGCGGCAATGTTTTTATTTTAAATGAAAATACCGTAAAAATGTCACCTTCTCACTTTATGTTATTAAAATTTAAGAATTGATGCCATCGTGAGACAGGTTTAACTGTAAAAGTGATTTTCTGTGGGTTCGGTTCCTACTCGGAGGAATGAATGGCAGGCAAAAAGCGGTGTTCTACGCATTACTCAATATCTCAAAAAAAGGAAAGCTAACAATAGAGTTTATTTACATCAGGTTATCTCTTTTTATACTTCTATGCGGGGAAAAGCGTGAAAAATACAAAAAAGGTAATTACAATACTTTAATAATATTAAGTTGAATTCAGTTACAAAATCAATATCTATAATATGAATGTGTCATACTTTTTATTTAAAAATTGTCTTCTTTTGTTTTGAATGACAAATGAAAATATTGTAATGTATTTTATGCATAAAGTAAATGTCATGTCATGTCAGCTTCACGCTGTATCCCGCACACAGCAGGGTAGGCAGAGGGAACCTAATGTTAAGACACTCCGTTCCCCACTTAAAGTAAATTCTTTTGACAAATCACATCAAGTCAAACACGTTTTCTTACAAAAGTGCAAAAGTTATCAGCTGATGTGCTCGTAAATTCCTTTGTAGCATTGCTCCTTTTTGTCATTCTAGTATTGAGTTAGTTGCACTAAACTCACTTAGTCAGGACTTAGGTAAACTGTCACAAAATACACTTCTGGTTCAAATAGAATATCGAATCAGCAAACTTTTACATTCAATTACTATAGTTTTAAAAGTGAAATATGCCCGTTTCTTATTAAATTATGCAACATAATTAAACGTAGATATATTTAATTATTTTAAACCTACGTAGAATTTTTTTTTTAGAATTCGTTGTTAGAAATGAAATTATAAATAGTTTTCGTTTTTTAATTTAAAGGTATATTTTTAGATGATACATTAAAAATAATCCCGTTCGTATGAAAAATATTCTGTTTATATAAATAATGTCCGTACACTGACGTATCATGAAATATTTTTTTATCAGCTTCACGCGGTATTCCGCATATAGCAGGGTAGGCAGAGGGAGCCTAGTGCTAAGACACTTGCCTTGGTGTCAGAATGTAGAAATAAAAAATATTAATAAATAAAAATTCATTCCCCGAGTGAGGATCGAACCCACAACCAACGCGTTACAGTGTGTGACTGTAACGCGACGGTTGTGGGCGATGTGCCTTTGCACCACGACGGCCTTAATTAATTAGCAAAGTATTATGAAAATATATGTATTGTTAGAAATCGGAAGCGGTTAACGTTTTTAAAAAAATCGAGATAAATACACATATCGTCTATATGTTTCTAAATTATTCGGAAAAAGACTCTACGTAAATGCAATAAGGAATATGTATCACCCAATAACAGTACTTCACACGATTTTCTCTTTAACTCGAATTTCCTAATAGTATTTATTCAATTCTTATTAAATTACCAAACGCAGCTCGCTTTCTATTTTATCATACAACGACAAATAATGTGCCAAATTCCGCCATTTTGTTATACAAAGCATAAGTTTAATTTCCATAGTGCCAGCGCTAGTGTTTGCGTGCGCGTAACATGATTAACATCGTGTATCGTAGACGTTGTTAGACGTTAGGCGGCTTGTCTTAATTACTGACTTGGAGACTAATGCGACAACACCAGCTTGTACTTAATTAGTTAACTATCGATACTAAATTTGTATTGTGTGGTCCAATTTGTCGAATAATGTCATTTTGTAATTGGTATGTGGTCCTAATTATTCTATGTTGAATAAAAGAAAGTGGAATTGTTCTTTTTGTAAAAACAGATGGTGATACACACAAAATAATTAAAAAATCGATTTTATTCAAAAGAAATCCAATAGCGAATTGAAATAGCGGAGAGTTTATATTATAAACTTAATAGGTAATATGATCAAAAGTATTATATTATATCTATTTAATATCTCTCGTAGATTCTTACCCGTATGGAGTTCAGATAGTTTTGTATGAGGACCCGATGTCATATCTTCTTTATATTTAACGATCACTTTGAGTGCCTCCATTCCATCTATATGGAACTTTTCAGATCAATTCCGTTCGAGAAAAATCAATATGCTTTCAAAAGTTACTGTCCATATCTTTGGACAGATTATGAATATGGAAACCTACCCATATTACGTTTATTAAAACCTAATCTTACAAAAGATAGACTAACAAACATGGCTACAAGCAGTTTAATCTTATTACGTATATGCACATACTTGAGCACGTTCGAGCTAATGTTTGTTTTAAACTCATTATAATTTCAATGTAATAATCGTAAATTATATTATCTTTATTATGATATAATGCTGAAAGTTACTTGATTTACATTTCACCCATAAAATTTAGACGCGTTAACACATGGCAGTTGATGTATGTTATTTTTTATAACATTACCCAGCCATTTTCCTTTTCCAGGTAAGGTGAAAGTGTAACGATATTACTTTGGCTTTTGGATGGATGAGTGTCACTGATCTAAAAAGATTCGTTTTTGCTTTAAATTTATAGAAAGGTAATGAAATAAAACAAAATGTCTAATTCACGTACGTAAACAATTCGCAACACAAAGGCAAAGTAGCTTGTTTATGGAAATTTTTCTTTGTCGTCTTTAAAGTAAGAAAGTAACGTTTGATCGAACACGAAAGCCAATTATATATATGCCACATACATAATTGGTCGGTACTTAATTGAAGTACAGCGCTTACCTTAATTCTCATTTTAACATTCAAATTAGCAATTTAGCTTTGTCAGATTACATTTGAATATTGATTATAATGTAATATAAATGAAACTTATATATGTATGTAATATTAGTATTTGTATAACGAGTCCTGCCTGAATGTGCTTTATTTGCGTTTAGCTAATTTAGATTAGGTACCTATGTATAATATAATATATATTATATAATTAATTTGTGTTAAAAGCACATTATATTGTCAAAAGATTTTTTTTTCAACTTCTCGCTGTATCGCGTGTAGCAGATTAGGCAGAGTGAACCTAGGTTTCCCTAACATTAGTGTTAAGACGCTTCGGTTCTGCTATTCGACAAATTTTCTAGGCATTGAGTGTTGAGTAGCGGAACTCGGCTTTGTTACCAAAGCGAAGAAATGAAAATATTACTTTTTATGTATTTCAAAAAATATATATTTTCTTTTCTAAGTGAAGAATAACTGTTTAAACTGTTAACAATATGAAAATTTTTATGAATAAATTATTCATTCCGCCGACTGGGAATCGACTCCGCAACCGTCGCGTTCACAATCACACATTGGCCTAAAGTATTACTTTTATTTGCAATATTTTTATTTATTCGCAAGTATTACTTTTATTTGCAATATATTAAGTATCACTAATGGCTTACTATTTACCCTATATGGAAAGATTTTTTTAGCAATCCGAAGAGTGTAATTTACAAAAGGGGACGCTATACAAAAGAAACGAAACTCCAAAACAACGTATTTATAAAGCCGTGGAAGTTAACTTTTAAATTTATTAGAACTCCTTTATTCATATTTCACGAACTGTATCGCAGTGTCAAAGTTTTAGCTATATATTTTGTTGCCGTCGTGGCGCAGCGGCACAGCGTCTGTGAACTCAACGGTTGTGAGTTAGATTCCCATTCGGGTTAATGAGACATTTTCATTTCCTTTAACTGGTATCAAGACAGATGCGGCGGTAAGTTCCGCCACTGAACACGCAATATCTCGATAAAATTGAGCGGAAAATACGAAACAGAGCGAGGTTCCTTTTGACCTCCCTCTGATCTTGCTATATGCGAAATACATTGTAGAAAAAAAATATAAAAATCAGGGTAGGTAGAGGGAACCTAGTGTTAAGACACTCTGTTCCTCACTTTCTGCCGAAT
This sequence comes from Heliconius hermathena, assembly GCA_013403705.1. Classification (NCBI taxonomy): domain Eukaryota; kingdom Metazoa; phylum Arthropoda; class Insecta; order Lepidoptera; family Nymphalidae; genus Heliconius; species Heliconius hermathena. Next base: position 175,274 of record JAAIXJ010001795.1, read on the forward strand.
TCTGGAGGCATTGCGTGTTGAGTGGCAGGACTCAACGCCGCGCTTTGCCTCGACACCAGAGCGAAGAAATGGAAATATAAATTTAAGTAAATATTTCATTTACTCGAGTGGGGATGGAACCCACAACCAATCGGTTTTACAGTCACACTTTGTGCCACTGCGCCACGACTGGTCTCAGAAAAAAATATTTTATTACATTTTAATGTTTTAGTATTGGGCTTTGAAAGTTATACATTACTGCTGTATATTATATCGAAAGTTTCATAAGGAATTCTTTTTTAATTATTAATAATTATTATATTATAGAAAATAACTTTAAAGCTTTTGTTAATAAAAATGTCTTTCATATACAATTAAAAGTGTAGAGAAATATTTAAATGCATTTAAAAGTTACTGCCTCACATTAAGTGCCGCAACTTTCTAAATAAATACATATTTAAACATAGCCAACGCAAATACCTACATGCACTGCACAATAAATAATAGATACAACATATAGCTTTACATAATTTTACTATTAACTTTTAAAGTTGAGACTGGTGTTGAGCTCATTGAGACAAAATATCCTTTAAAAATAAAACATCAACGTTTTTCTGTAAAAGAACTTTGTAGAAATCTTTCAACGTTAAAAGCACTTTACTAGAAGTATGTTCTAGATATGTTAAAATCCCATTTTAAAATGCTCTATAAATGTTGTATTTTTTCTCTTTTTAGGGTACCGTACGTGAATGGTAAAACGAAACCCTATTACTAAGACTCCGCTCTCTGTCTGTCTACCTGTCTGTCACCAGGCTGTATTTCATGAACCGTGATAATTGATTTTTTTAATGTAAACTTATGCCGAAAGCTTTTAACTGTCACGCCGATTGTAAGGTCATCTCCGCTCAGAGTAATTTTTTTTTATGATAAGCCAAATCTCAGCGTTAAATTTCGCCAAAAAATACGTAGTGTCTCGAATTCGGGAGGAATGTGGAGAACAGAGTCACTTGACATTACATTTTCTTGGCACAAGGTTGGCCAAAAGAAAGGTTGAAGGTTTCTTAGACAAGATAGATGTATGCGCTGCCTGCTTCTTTATATTTATTATAGTGAGTTCAATGATATCCACACTCACACTACGTTAAAAAACAATATCAATGACGAAGTTGCTACAATATTATACATGTAATCAATCTACTGTAACCAATTTTTATAGTACTCTATTGGTAGAGTTGGCTCTACTAACTCCCACGTGATGTAAAAGGCGTACAAAATATTTATGGCAAACGCATAAAAAGAGGATGGGGATTGAACCCACAATCAGTCGCGATTACAGTTACACACTTGTGCCCCTGCGCCACGACTGCCAGGCCAGTCTACGAATCCTATATTTAATTGTAAAATCAAAGCCGTGGGAAAGTCACCCTGATTTTTATTTAATGAGTATCTAAATTTATACTAAATTAATAGAGAAAGAACTCCGTAGGGTCGGGCAGGATGTTTCAATTATTCGGTTTGCGTCATTATCGTATGAGATGCGGGCTAAGCCCTTTGATTTACTCTGTAACCGCGCGGGGATTCGTCCTAATTCATTATAGTACCTATTTGATTTATGTTTATAAGATAAAAAAGAATTAAACTCATTAGCGTATTTAGAGATATTTTTTGGGGAGGACCTGGACTTTAGCAAACGAACAGGTATGTTCGTTTAAATATTGTTTTATTTAATTTTCCGGACAAATTTTTTCATAAGTAAAATTTCTGGGGTGGGCACGGACCACCTGGCTTCCCCTCTTCCTACGCTTATGATTAAGCTTAAATGTTAAAAAAGGTTTTAGGACATTTTATTTCCATGTTTTTCACTTCAAATCTTAGTTCCGCAGAAGTGCAATTAAGGCAAATAAGACATAAATACTAAATACACCGAACAAAAGCTATGTTTGTGAATAGGATAAGTGTAGTTTTAAAATCGGTTTTTGTTCTTTTTTTTTAATTAACTTTATTATTCCCACAAGTAGTACCTACTTGCAAAAATGTATGTCAGTTACATTCGTCGTAACTATGTATCTGAGGTGTACATATTCCTTTAATTTTAAGTACATAAAAGTATTTTTTTTATTATTTAAAATATTTACAATTTTGTTGTTGTTTGTTTTTTAATATTTAATTGCATATTCTACATGCAGAAGGATAATCAGAGGGACCTAGTCTAAAAACACTCCAATCCCCACTTTCGCATTTTGTGGCGGAACTCAATGCCGCGCTTCGCCTTTACCATGTAGGCACCGAACCTACAGCCGTCGCGTTTATTGTTCGACATTATGCCGCTGCGCTATGATAGCCTTGCATTTGAGATATTTGCTTATATAATTCTGTAAATGAATACTTCATGTAAATGGATAACCTGTGCTATCTATGACTTAATGGGTAAGTAGGTAGGGTCTGCTCGAACATGAAGGAGCCGCTGGCTATCAGCCAATTGTAAATAAACAAGTTTTTTGTGGGAAAAACATCATCAACTATTTTTATATTTAAGAACAAAACATATAATGAGCTTGTAGTTTCAATTTATAATCATTTTTTGTATATTTTCATAAATAAAAAGAGGCCTTTCTTTATTTATTTATATGAAAAAATGCTACTCTGTTTTACTCACTATGGTGAAAAATTCTGATGTAGTATCAGAGTACATAAATTAAGATTATTGTACTGTTAAGACACATCATCAGATAAATTATACGGTTTTTTTTATTATATTTTTTTATTTATCCTAAGTGTAGAATAACATTTCAAAAATATTTAAAATATTATACTTAAAAACAACTTGTTAATTTAATTGAAAATCTATTCCAGTGCATACGAAAGTTATGTATTCAAATAACAGTCGTTGCGTAGGGATACAAGTGTGCAACGGTAAACGCGACAGGTTGAGGAGAGGAAATTAAATATTTCATATTTTAATTTCCCCGCGCTAGTGACAAGGCAAAGAACGGCGTTGAACTCCACCGATCAACACGCAATGTCTTCACAATTCGATGGAAAGTGGGGGACCGAAGTGTCTTAAAGGGAACGGAGTGAACTGTCTTAACATAGGATCCTTCTGCCTACTCTGGATTGTGCGGGGTACAGCGTGAAGCTAGAAATAATATCATTTTGCAATTCACATACAAAATTTCTACAAATATTTAAATCAAAATAATAATAAGTCGATACTTGAAAATATCATAAAATCATATAGCTGTTAATATAAAGCATATCTAAACCAGATATTGAAAGGGTTGAGCACTTTGGTTCGGGACGCGCCGCACGCGTGATGGATGGCCGGCCATTTGTCAAGCAATCGATGACATCCCTCGCCGGAATCCATTGAACACGGTTTCTGATTATACGTGTGCAAATATTTCTAAAGCCGTATTTGCCAAATACACGGCATTTTTTTTTGTTATTTTGCCTGTTTAAATGGTGTTTCATAATAAAAGTGCAATCGTAGCGCAGCAGTATGATTGTCATTCAGGGTAACTGGTAACAAGACAAAGTGTGGCGTTGAGTTCACGCTTACACGTGCACGCTTTGACGTGAAAAAATAATAATAATGCAACTTTACCGACGGTAAGAAATATGAAATACGTGTAAAAATAATAACACATACAAAATATTAAATTATCAAAAAAATATATAATATATGATAAGTGTCTTAACACTAGGTTCTCTCTGCCTACCGTATAGTATGCATATAATATTTAGCTTAACATATATGTATATTGAGGTTCACCTTATTATTTTGAGTACCTATCCCATATAAGACTCTTATTGAAAATACCTTATTGTTTACGAAATATTTCGCTCTATATATCCCACGTTCCTCTGGGATCGTAACTTTTCATACCGGATTCCCAGTATGTATATTTGATGTGACGAGAATGCAAACATCGCCAAATCTCGAAAATGGAAATATTTCCTCACCCTCACAGGGCAGATTAGTTTTGGCAGCCGACAGAAATATAGCCACTATATTCAGAAATAATACCATATGCGAGGTATGAGCGTCTAACAATCCGAAAAACGCCCGCACAGTTATTCGCAGTAAAAAGCCCATCCTAACAACACAATACACGAAACAAGCACTTCGATGGTTTATTCTCGTTTTATTAACTGGCGCATCTATGATACTAATCTTGTAAAATAGCCTTTATATCTTACTGGATAGGAGCAGCATTTGTCAAGTGTGTAAATTAGCTGCGATATGGCTTGTCGGTCGCAATTCTCGGTTTTTCCCCGCCGCGATGACATGTGTCGCAAAGGGTTAACCACGGGTTAAAATACTTTTGTTTTCTTTATGGGCTGCCATAACAAAAGGGCAAAGGGCAACAAGTTCGCGCCCGACACCCGCTGTGTCTTGTTATTTTTGGAAAAAGGGGTTTATGTCGAAAAATATATGACATCTTTATTTATATTACGAGGCAATGTTAATACGTTGCGGATAAATAACACAAAAAATACACAACAAAAGGTTTTTTGTATAGATATTATACTCCGATCCTTGTGTTGAAAATTAAAGTGCCCGTTGAGAAAACTGTGCAATATTACGCTGAGATGGTAATACACCGAGCTTAATTAAATGCGCTTAAATATTAAACAGACGAAATGAACGCTTGCCAAAAAGTACTAAAGTTTATTTAAACATGGCGCATTATTTTCATAAATTTAATGAATAATTTAAAAGTGATCAATACATTAATGCAATCTCTAACCTTTTATTCTCTGTGGTCCATTTTTACACAGATATAATATACAAATTTTTATTCGCCCGTAGCTAAGGCTAGTTCATTAAATTCAATATGAGTAGCACAATTGAAAATCAACTGCACATTAAAAATACAACAGCACTCGCCCGACCCAATTTCAATAATCGTTCTACAATAGTTTTTGTGAATCCGGAACCTTATTTCGATCGCATAAAAGGCTATAACCGTTTGATAAACAGCCTTGTAATTGCCGGAATATTCGATACTTTTTAACAAGTGCCACTTCATACAATTGAATTTTAGAAGCGATACCCTCTCAGTTATAATTTTTAACAAATGTCACAGTTTATTACGTACTTTCTAAAAGATACTGAACCTGGTTGGACTCGGATAGCAGGGGGCCGCGGTGCCATATTGGGGCACACTAAAAAGTGCATCGGTAAATTAAATGTAATTGTTCGCTTGTTAATATATTTTGAGGGTTGGATTTGTATAGTTTTTATGGATACTTGCGGTCTATTTAATGTGATCCTATTATGATTTTATGTTTTCCACTTTACGCGATGTATTATTTTGTAAATATGTTACAAGTTTTGTTTTAATATTGAAACACTCTGATTGCGCTCTATATTTAAATATATATTAAAATAAATATTAAAAAACTAAAAATAAATATTAATAATATAAAAAACTGAAGAGTTTGTTTGATTGAACGTACTAATCTCAGTAACTATCAAAATAAACACGAAATTAAATATTCTTTTTATGTTCGTATATTCGTATTCCATTATTGGGAAAGGTGATATTATCATGTTCATTGTTCTTTAAGGCAGGCTAATTGTAACCAGAAACTAAAGAACAGAAGCTTTGAAAGCTAGAATTATTCATTGCCGTACAAATCACGTTGATCTGTATTTAAATATAAAAATTCTTGAATGTCATAATATTTAAACGTTAACGTAATTATATTTTCTTCTGGCGAGTATTTTATCCTGAAACGTGCACACAAATAAAAAGTCGTTTCTCTATTCCCTCTGAGTGGTAGCAACGTTAACAAAAGATACAAGATTCGGAAATTTGCCGATATATGGGAAAATTTTTAAAAGCTTTCAATTGAGATTAGGAATTTTCTTTAATACAATACTTTTATTTAGATAGCATTTTTTCATATTCATTGCATATATTTTTTATATTATTTCTATATTTTTTCTATGTATGTTATTAGAAATTAAAAGTACAGTAGAACCTCGATAAGGTAAAGACCAAGGGAAACGTTAAATAATTTGAGTTATGGAGGTTTTTACTTACTAAGGGTTTAAGTTAAGGAGTTTTTATTGGTTTATATTTTTACTTACAGAGGTCCATTTATGAGCTTGGTTTAGGAATTATAGATATAGACGAGCTAGGTTAAATGCAAATGAAACTTCGAAATGTTATTATGTACATACGTACTTTATTTTGAGTTAAAAGGTACATTTATTGATGATTATTTTGTTCTACTTAAAAAAGTCGGTAATTTTTTTTTGTTTCAAACAATTCACACTTTCCACATCAATTTTATTTTCAATATAAAATAAAGAAGAGAAAATATCATCCTCTGTGTCACTGCATTGCTCTATAAAAGATCGTAAAGTGTTTACAGCTTTCCTTGCTTCGCTGANATATATATATATATATATATATATATATATTATATAAAAGGAGTATCCTTGTAAAAATATAAAAAAATAGAAACAAAACCAAAGTAAAATATTCGCAGTGTCATCCCCAAATCTGTGACATCATAAAAAAGGTTCGCGCTAATACGTTTATTGTGCTCTAACATTCGGCCGCGTGACATAAGGTGTGAATGTCCTCCAATTTACTGACCATTGACAAAACGGATAAAAGATACACCCCACAGCGGGGCCGCCACTTGACCCTACGCATAAATTATGCATAATCATCTCAGCAACTGAGCGACGATCGACGCGTTTACTCTATTTATTATCTTTTATGTAAAAAAAAACAAATTAAATCAGCTTCACGCTGTATCCCGCCCAAAGCAGGGTAGGCAGAGGGAACATAGTAAGACACTCGGTTCCTCACTTTCCGCTAAATTATTTAAGGCATTGCATGTTGAGTGGCAAAACTAATTCATTCTCTCGAGTAGGAATCAAACCATTAACCGTCGCGTTACAATCACATCTATTGTATCCCTGCGCCACGACGGGCTCTTTATCTTTTATGTAAGCGCCCTTAATAATTCACCGCATCTATATTTTTACTAGCATCCTGCAGTTTTACGAGCGCATGCTTCCGGATGGAATATAAGGCGAAAGAATTTGTTGTAGGTACTTAGTTACGCTAATGTCGCCACAAGCGGTTACGGTAGTCCTTTTAAAATTTGCATTATTACATTGTCCTTTATAAGCAAGAGTGCACTGCAGCGAAACTTTTTGTTGAAATGTTAACATAACGAATTTTACTATTATTCAAAACATAAATATAAAATATTAAATATTTAATATGTGGAAACTTGAAGAATGGAATTTTAAAACAATGATTTTTTTTAGATAATTAAAAAAACCTTTTGTCATTTGCAATATTATATACACTTACACTAACATAATATATAGAGATCTTACTCAAAATGTGAACTACTCCAAAACATACATAACAATTACTGACAGATTCACTTTTAATTACTTTTCTGTGAATCTATAACCTTTATACTTAATCTGTGCACATCAGCTTTTTATGTAAACATTGAAATTGAAAGCATTAAATCTATTTTATCTAACATCCAAATCTCGGATTTTGGCCGAAATTTACTGTAAAAAAGGGAACGGACAAACTAATGAGAATTCAAATGTGTGCAAACATTGTAAAAAGCTGAATTATACGTTGGGGTGTAATCTTATAACAAAGGCATTAGAACGGATGTTAGAATATCTAATGAGCCAGTTGATCCTATCTAACGCAGGTGCATCGGTTTGCATACTTTTTCATGAGCACGCTATACACGTAAGTTGTATAGCGAACCCTTTTTCGTCGTAACATTATATTTATGTTTTTTTAAATTTATATATTAATGTTTTTTTATATATTAATGTTTTTTTTAATTTATTTTACTAGATATCTCTCTTTTGATTATATAATAGATTGTTTAAAATTTTAACAACGAATAAAATTTGAATTTAGAAACATTAGAATTGTTTGTCAACGTCAAGAATAGGACAAGGTTTATTGGTTTTGGCAATACTTTTTTACTTAATATTTTTGTATGTAAGTGTACTGTAAAGAACTCAGATTAATTGGGAAAACATTTTTAAGATTAAATCACGCTCACAGCAGGGTAGACAGAGGGAACCTAGTGTTAAGTTACGCCGTTTCCCACTTTCCGCCGAGTTCTGGAGGCATTGCGTGTTGACTGGCGAAACTCAACGCCGCACTTTGCCTCGACACCAGAGCGAAGAAATGATAATACAAATGTAAGTAAATATTTCAATTCCTCGAGTGGGGATCGAATCCACAACCAGTCGATTTTTCAGTTGCACTTAGTGCCCCTGCGCCACGACTGGCCTCTCATTTTTAAGATTCTGTAAAATATTGTGTAGGGCTTCGTAATCTTTTTAATCTGATTGCAATTTCTTTGTCGGTAATTATTATAACAAGATCTAGGAACGCCGACGTCGAAATTAAGGCTAATGTTCCACTTCGTTTTCATTCCGATAACATTCTTTTTTACCCGAGATGCCTTTGTTGAAAGTAATAAAATAAATATTAGGTATATAGTTGTTTCTATTCTATATTTTTGTATTTATATATGGATATTTTCTTATACTGTTATTTATAAAATAATATAAGTAGGTATTTATTTTGATATATTGCTAATATAAGATTTATTTTTACAAACTTGACGACGATTACAGATAGATTATTTCAGAATTATTTCACACAGCAGGGTAGGCAGAGGGAACCTAGTGTTAAGACATTCCGTTTCCCACTTTCTGCCGGATTCTGGAGGCATTGCATGTTGAGTGGTAGAATTCAACGCCGCGTTTTGCCTCGACACCAGAGCGAAGAAATGGAAATATAAATTTAAGTAAATATTTCATCTCCTCGAGTGGGGATCGAACCCACAACCAGTCGGTTTTACAGTCACACTTTGCGCCACTCCGCCACTGCTGGCCTCAAATTATTTCAAACTGTCTAAATGTAATCTAGATTAGAATTTATTTTAATGAAGTTGACAGCGAACTGTTAGTTTTCGGGTTTATTTTTAAGTATGTTAAACATTAAGTATGCATAGCAATTGAATGAAAAAAAAATGGATTAAATTAATTGTTTTATATTTCAACTAGTCGTTTTGTAACTCATCTTACTTAGAGTCCAAGTGATCTGTGAAATAAATTCACCTCATAAAATATGCATGAACTACCTTGTATTTTGTGTCGCCGATTTTCTTGGAATCCGACACCCTGCGCCCTTCTATCGTTATAACGCGTTATTTATGCGGATCGTGGAGAATCTCCGTGACATTACCATTTTGCTTCAGTTTTCATATTTGTTAGTACAGTTTATTGTAAAATTTGTAATGGTTGAAAACAATCAGTGTTTAACCTTTTTCTTAAACTTCACGCTGTATCCCGCACATAGCAGGGTAGGCAGAGGGTACCTGGGAGCCTACTTTAAAGACACTCGGTTCCCATTAAGACATTTCCGTTTCTCACTTTCCACCAAAATCTGGAGGCAATGCGTGGTGAGTGGCGGAACTTAACATTGTGCTATACCTAATAGAGACCAGAACGAGAAAATGAAAATATTAAATATGTCATTTCTTCGACCGGAGATCGAATCCATAACCTGTCGCATTTACAGTCGCACGTTTGTGACCCTGTAGAAAGACTAGCCTGTAAGTTTTAACATATAACACACAAAAAAATTAAACACAAACCAATCAAGTCCCCACAGATTAATAGATCAATGAAGCGACATAATGCTATAATGAAGCGATGTAAGTTTAAAATGAGATAATGTATTTCAAAATTCAATTTTATTCAATCGGTTTGGCAAATCCACAACGAGGCCAGTCGTGGTGCAGGGGCACAAAACGTGACTCTAAAACCGACTGGTTGTGGGTTCGATCCCCACTCGAGGAGATGAAATATTTGCTTAAATTTATATTTCCATTTCTTCGCTCTGGTTTCGAGACAAAGCGCGTCGTTCATTTCTGCCACTCAACTCGCAATGCCTCCAGAATTCGGCAGAAAGTGGAGAACGGAATGTCTTAACACTAGTTTCCCTCTGCCTACCCTGCTGTGTGCGGGAAACATAGTGTTAAGATACTCCGTTCCCCACCTTTCTCTGTTCTTAATTTTTCAAGAAATTGCGTGTTGAGTGGCGGAATTCAACACCGGGCTTTTGCCTTGGTGCCAGAGTCGCGTCGTCCGTCGTGTTACAGTCACACCGTTGCGCCCCTGGGCCACGACGACCTCCATAGTATCAATAATGTGTAGTCATTTTAAGAAAGCTATATATATATATATATATATATATATATATATATATATATCCATGCAAATGTTGATTACACAATAATATTATATATTGTTTTGAAAATTGTCGTTTCATAATATACAAACTAAAATACAAAAGAATAATAAAATACACTCGTAATAATATACGAATAAACTTAATATAAGATCTTTAAGCACGCCGTAGTTATAAAATACGGAGAACTTCCATAAAGCGAAGTTCTTTACGTTGTTAATAAAAAAAATCTACAAAGAGCCTCATTTCCTGGCGAGGCGTGTGTTGAAAAAACACGCGTCCGGCGAAGTTTCTTTGGTGAAAAATGAAATTAAATCAATTATATCTTCCTTAAATAGTATAAATCACTAGAGACAAGGCTCTCCCTGGAAAATATTTCTAGATACGAAAAGCACTAGCATGTATATACGAGTATGTACATGTAGTATGTACGATCTGGTGATAATGGATCTCTTGAAACGAGAATAATTGAAAAGAGTAAACCTTCCAGCGGCAGCCGAATGGTTCCATCCATAACTCACCTGTACTAACCTGTAGGGCAACTTCAGCTTATAAATGGGTCTCGAGACTATACAGCAATGTTTATTGGCTTTTGTCTTTTTTTTACTATTTACTGAAATAAATACATTCGAATGTAGGCATTTATTGCACGAATATCTATATATAGTAACTTTAAATAAACAGTTTATTTGATTTTATATTTTTTTTAGTTTGCCCTTAAAAATAAGAAACCAGTTTTTTTTGTTGAAAATTATATCATCACGTCGGCCCAGAATCACTGAAAAAGGTCTAATGGTTAATAAAATAGGCGGCCCAGTTAAAGACATTTCTTTTTAAACGACGCTTTTCTCTTAATAGGTTAGTTAAATTACGACAGTCAGTTAGAACGGCATTTAAAATGTTCATTATTCCATGTTTTTCAATGTTTTAAAAAATCTTCTAGTTATGCTAAAACTAGGCTTGCATAAACGTTCTTATTATATCTGAAAACCTCTTTCGACTTCATGTTGATATTGAATTCTGTCTTTCAAAGCTTTATTTCTAAATTTATATTCAAATATTTATTATCATTATTTTTATATGCAATGAAAATATACTTTAATGTACCTATAAATTCTGTAAAAGTTACGAAACATAGAATTTTCGCAAAAAAATCAACATAACTGAAAACCGCCTTTAATATTTAAAGCCAAAAATATCGCCCAAATCTTTCTTGAATTCGATTCCTAGTCTTTAAGGACTACATATTGAACTATATATTTTCTCTCTCTGGCAAGACAAAGCGTGGCGTTAAGTTCCTCATCATGTAATATCTCGAATCTTGCAGCGAAGGACGAAGTGTCGGTCCACTTTGACCAATTTTGCAATATACATGCTGCAGAGCGAATTGATTATAATAAATAATACCTTTTATTTATTGTATATAAAGTTTTGCTTTACAATTTTTTTCTGACACTTCGAGGACGAAGGAAACATTTATGGGTCGGCAACTCTACCACAATGATTCTATTCATCTGATACGGACTCAATAGCCATTGTGGAGAACGGATGAACTAGTTCATACTACAACTTAGTAGGCTTGTCTTTGCAAACCAACGAGTTTAGATTTATTTTTATTATCTCTATTTATTTATAAGCTTCAATAGATTTTAATCTAACTATACAAAGAAAATATCGTAATGGAATTTATGTAGGAAAAAAATTACTGATTTTAAATTTAACTGTACCGGAAAGACCAAAAATACAAAAGACGTTTGCAAATATTTGTTAAATGTGTTGCCTACAACGTAGTAACCAATTCTAATTTATAAAGAAGTATTATATTTAAAAAGAAATTAAATCATTTACAATTATTACACTATTTAGTATTTATTTTAGTAATTAAACTCTAGTTTATTCTTGATAGAGAGTCCAACTCGTATATAAAAGTTTAAGATTAATTAGAAACCAACGATTGCCGACTCACCCAATAATTACAACCTAAGATGTGACGTAAAGGCAGATGCGTATCTCAGAGCCATTGCATGTCCTTTTTCATTTAACCCCACTTAATTCTTCGACAGCTGTGTAGAGGGGTCAATGTAATGCTTAATCAGATACTGTAGACGCCGTACTGACGCAGTTGCTACTGGACTTAATACGATAGTTTTGGATTCGAACGTCAAGTTTAGTTACAATTTTTAGTTACTAATCGACGAAAAAACAACGGAGGAAGATCTCTTTTCGATGCGTGTACAGTTTATATGTAAAGTATTAATTTAGACAAGTTATTTAAAATATGGTGGTGATAGGCCACACTATGTAATTTTTTATCATTATTAACACTACGTTCATTGAACAGATATACAAATACAGATTAAATAGTAAGTTTTTCTTTATCAACTAGAAATAGGATGCTTTGAGTGAGTTTTTTGAAATCTACTTGTTATATTATTATAATACCAATTTATTTCGCACAAAACACTCAACCTTGTTATATGTTACTTAAAGCATTTGCCAAAATCTTTCGACATCATATTTTTTTTATTTAAATTTGTCATTTATTAAAGTTTACTAAATAAAATAAAAGGAAAAAAATAATTGTCACCGGATGTAAGTATATCGTTTCATTAAATGAGGCCAGTCGTGGCACAGACAAGCGTGCGATTATGTACGCGACAGTTTGTGGGTTCGATTCGACTTAAGGAAATAAAATATACAATATTTTCATTTCCTTGCTCTGGTAACGTGAGTTGCGCCATTCCACACTCAATGTATCTATAATTTAACGGTAAGTGGGAAACGGAATTGTCTTAAAACGGAGTGGCTTAATGCTAGGTTCCCAGGTTCCCACTGCCTACCCTGCTATATGCGTGAAGTGAAGCAAAAAAAATCAGGTGTATTGTTTATTATACTTCAAGCCATTTGGTTAGTAATAGGGTAGCTTCGCAAATAAAATATGTTTTTTTTTTAATAAAATCCATTAATATAAACGTTTTAAACCGCTCTATGACAAAGCCGTACCTACATGGTAATTCCCTTGCTATTGTTTTTTGGCGCAAACAACTAGATTAAATATTCTGGTTCTATTCAAAAATGTACACCAGACTTTTTTCAACGTTTTAAAATTCTCGTTAATGGTGAGGCACAATTTGCTTTTTACTATTTTAAGGCGAAGTTATAGGTAATTTCAGATAAAATTAACATCTAAATAGGTAATAACTACATATTATATTATACTACAGGAGCTATAAAAGCATGAAATTAGATTAAGGGACTAGTATTAAACGTAAATAAATAATATAGAAATTATTCTTTTACCTTCACTCTACAAACGAAAGTTAGTGTAAGTGTTAAGACACAACGTCCCACACGCATCGCTCAGTTTTCGAGATATTGCGTGTTGAGTGGCCGGATTTAACGCCGCACCTTGTCTTGTTACCAGAGCGAGGTAATAAAAATAATTTATCCCACGAACAGGCATCGAACTCACAGCCGTAACGTGATGACATGCTGTGCCGTTGCGCCACGACGGGCTCATATAATTCTTAACAGTGTTATAATGCATTAGCACATCATTGGGGTTAAATATATTATGTAAGTAAAAATACAACTTCTCGACCCCAGCAAAAATAAAAAAAATATATTATGTGTGAAATGAAACAAAGGCCTCTTCGTTCTAAAGATATTAATATTTTTTATCATATACTTCTAACAGAAAAAGACACAAATATAGAAAGGACTATAGGTTTTTTAATCATTGTATCAACATATAAACGTATCAACGGGACTAAACCTTGTTTTCTCATAGATTACGCAGCCAGCTTATAAATATTTTCAACAGTTAATATTTTTAGTAAAAACTCTTAAAATTCTTAACACATTTTCATAATTCTTTGTTATATTGACTCGGCACTTGTATTTTATGTGGTTTACCGTACTTGTGGTTGGTGCCTGTCTACTAAACGAGTCGGTATTTAGTTCCAACGCAACGATCGGAGAATATTTCGACATTTTGCGTTCCTCCGCGTAGGCGGATATTAATTATAGACCCTAGCTACCTGCCGATGAATGCAACTTAAATATAACACTCTATATAAAAGTACTGTCATTGAAATAGTGTAATGAAATGTAAACAATTTGTGTTATTTTTAAAATTAATTGATTTGTAAAACAACTTTAAGCCTTTAAAGACATGGTCGAGAGGGGGGGGGGGGGGGGGGGGNGGGGGGGGGGGGGGGGGGGGGGGGGGGGGGGGGGGGGGGGGGGGGGGTTGTGGAGTGTTGGTGCCGGTAGTTAGAACATAGTGTTAAGACATTACGATTTCGTTTTCCACCCGGATTCTAGACTTTGATGTCGAGTAGCGGAACTCAATGCTGCGCTTTTTCTGGACTAGACGGAGAAGTGAAAGTAATACATTCTCCCGACTGGGGATCGCACTCGCAACCATCGCGACGTATAACAAATTGTATAAAATCTAACTTTATTACCTAAAAAGATAAACAAAAAATAATTCTATTATAAACATATGTAGATGTAGTAAGTGGTTTCTTTAAAATTTCTCTTATTACAAGATAAGTTGACAGCAGGTTGCAGACGTCCAGAATAACGTAATTGGGTGAAACATGATTATACTGAAACCCAACAGATTCATTATAACACAAATGAAAATAATAATTATTATTTAACGTTCATTTTAGAATTGCAAATGTATATTTAGACTAAATATATATATAGACTAAATATATAACTAAATAATTTAGTTGTTATATTATATTTTGTACATATTTGCTAACAGGTATATAATACTGCGATAGTTGTAGGTTCGATTCTCACTTTTTCATATCACCACTCAAAACAACACAACTCCAGGCAGATATACACAATATTAGGGTGCTATAATCGGGATACAGCGTGAAAGTAAAAAAAAGAAAAGCTTTAAATATCTATAGTCAGTAGTCAGACTTACAATTTCAATAATACCAATCATTTATACTATAAAATTTAGATGGCGTTTTTAGTAGCAAAACGAAAAACACAAATAAATGTTTAACATTTTAAAAGAAATATTATAAATATCACTATTCAAAGGCATATTAACTTTATTTTTATTTAGTTTATTTCAATACCTATGTATTTATTATACACGGCAGAATGTAAGACGCACATTTATTAAGTAAATACTGGTAAAGACATTTCCTTTGAGAAGTAAATTAAACTTAAAACTCGTCCTAGACTAAATAAATTTGCGATGGAACCTATTTTCTTTACTCCAACATTTCTCGTTCAAACCAATTACGGAATGTAAAATGTTATATTTAATTGTTTGCATATTTATTTATAATAACCAGCTTTTTATCTACGGCTTCGACCTAGAGGACAAATGGAAAGAACTAAAAGTTATGTACATGAGCTTAGGAATAGATGAATCAGGTGGTCCATGCCTATCCCAAAATAGTCTTGTGCTCATAAGTATTTTAATTTACAACAAAAATATTTTAAAAATTTAAATGAAAAAACTTTTAGAAGAATATATCTGTTCAAAGCCAAGGTAAACTCCCCAGAAAATATATATAGGTACGCCCATAGTTGTAGATGACATATTCTAAGTGAACGCGGCAACTCCGTACAGTGCGTTACATCGAAACGATTATCCGGTTGTTCCTGAGATTACCGCGTTCAACCAAACAAAACCTTAAATTTTAAAACATGACTATCGCCCAATATTAATAACCTATCTCCAACGTCAATCTTAGATTGTTTCATACATCTATCCAATCTAGAGATTAGATAGATGTATGAAACAATCTAAGATTGACGTTGGAGATAGGTTATTAATACTGGGCGTTAATAAGTGTAAATAATATGAATAGTATAGAATCGATGGGCATACTTTTTTCATTATCTAGTCGCATGTGTACTAGTTTTGAAATTCCTTTCATACTTTGTGTTTGTAGGGGATCTCAGGGAGCTCATAAAGGCGGTATTAGTCATTCTTACTTATGACTTTCACCGGTCGTGTTAGATGACCATCCTATCGGATTATGAAAGTAATTAAAAGTGCACCTATATTTTAATTTATAATAAATAACACGCTCGCAAACTTTTGTTGTGTTTGTTCTATTCTTAATCGAGAAGAAATAATAAATTTAAAGCATGCAGCAAGTAAGCTAGACTAAGTGCAGTATTGATAATCACCACCTGGTGCTGATGTATGAAGTATGAAAATCATGTATTTTTACTTGTTTCAGTGTAAGCATACCAGGGTACGCCGGCGGCCTGTCAGCGTCGCTACCAGGTGGAGGAAGTAGTGTAGCAGCGTGGGAGAGACTTGGAGCAGAACTGTTACTCTCTGGTCTGGTGGCAGCCGCATATTTTGCGGCCATGGAGAGAAGGTGGACTGGTGCCGCCCCAGTACTAGTTGGTGCTGCGTATTGCGCTGCTAGTTTTGTTTCTGTAAGTAAACTTTAAAAAGTTTAAAAAGTTTCTTAAAACTATTTACTAAGTATATATTACAAGTATATATATATCGACTTGTTGTTAAAGTAATTAAAAAAACTGCAGAGCTTAATAAAAAGAATAAATGAGCAATGTAAATGTAAATTATTCAATACAACTCATTCGCCGCGGGCAAAGTTTTTTGATCCGTTGTACAAGTTAAAAAAGAGGGATTATATTTGACCGATTCCACCATATCTGAATTCTGTACTTAAAAAGAATATAATATTATATAGAATGCCACTTTTATTTAAAAATCAAATTATAACTCCTCAATTCGTTCCGCCGACATTCAATAAGGTCGTTCAATCTAAAACATGAAATACATATCTGTATCTGACAACAGTTCCCGAGCTAGCGGACGAAGATAGAATGCTCAATGGCGTCCTACGATCACTATTCTTCGCTCACAATGCGTCCCACCCGCGACACTACCTGCCTTTTGTGAGCGAATCCTTAACAGGCAGATGTTCTTTTTTACGCATCTGTCGAACAAAGTGCGGGTTACAAAAACCTGAACAGTAAAGATACCTTCGCAGTCTATTCAATTTTCGCCAAACTTAAACGTTACATATACTTAAACTTCCGACAGAATCTCAAAAATAATTTTGTACTCTTTTAAACGGATTTCGAGGATATTATTTTAAATAATGCAAACACTTAAATGTAATTACGCAGGAATACAAATAAAAAGGCGAAATGACCCATTTTCCGTTGTCGAATCTTGCAGTTACTTGTTTTAACCGATGATTCTCGTATAGTTAAAACTTCTTTACCCCACAAAATTATATCTGTCCTAATTATAGCTAACAATCTCTGTCCGATGAAAAGAAGATGATTTTAATGGATACACCCGCAGGTAACACGGCATTGTCCTAACTATAGAAGAAATAGCACAGGACCTATTCAATGGGGGCTGTTTTTTAAATCGCACGCTCATTTCCTTGCGAAAATAAGAAAAAAATGTCCCAATTCTGGGACGAAAGTAAATAGTTTCCTTCATTTAAAATTTACTGCTATTGTGAATTGCATAGAGATGTGAATTGCTGCGAGCGAGCGCGGGCTGTAGGTACCTATCGTTGAATGTAGTGCAATCACGAGCCTCTTGAATTCTTCACAATTGAAATTGGAAACGATGTTGTTGTCGAATTTGCTGCACGTATTGTCAGCAATTATCTACGATAGTTTTATAGAAACTAATAGTTTAGTAAAAAATATTATTGGTTCTGAACCTAATAATAATAATATATAATAATTATGACTCATACTTACTGAATACTGTTGAAATATAAAATTCAATATAATCTGTTTAAACTGCGTACTAAACCATCCGGCTGTCTCAGTTGTGCCTCGTATACACGGTTGTATCTCCAGTTAAGCATAAATAACGATTGAGCCCAAACCATCTATTATTGCCTATCTTGTGCCAAGTGCACCTGTGGCCGGTTAGTGAGCTACAATAGCACGGTAATACATACATTTGGGGCTTATAACACATTTTTATACTTTATTATTAGAGATATATTTATATGTGTAAGTATTTCAGCCATTGCATCACCCGTCGTTGTAGGTGATTGACAAAAAAACTTATGGATTTTCAAATTGTTTTTGTTAGATTTTTTATTTAAGACATTTGATATGTTTAGCTATGCTTATAGAATATTTTTTATTTAAAAAATAAAAATAAAATAAGTTTATTTAACGTAAGTGCTATTAAAATTTATTGAAACTATAACTTGATGGTCGGAACGTGTTAAATGTTGTGTGAAATGCTCTCACTATACCGTTAAAATAGCTTTAATTATTTAGACAATTTAAATTTACTTGTTGTTTGTCCATGTATTATATAAATTCTTTAATATTATTTTCACATATATTTCCTACGCGCTCGCTTGTTTTCCACCTTTTTATGAAATAAAAATGTCACGTTGAGCTTAGTTAGCTTTTAAAATGTTATTAGCAAAAAGTGTCAAGTATGACGCGTTTAAAACAAATAAATCAGCTTCACGCTGTATCCCGCACACAGCAGGGTAGGCCTAGTAAGGGAACCTAGTATTAAGACACTCCATTTTGGTCCGAATTCTGGAGGCGTTGCGTGTTGAGTGGCTCAACGCCGCGCTTTTGCCTCGACACCAGAGCGAAGAAATGAAAATATAAACTTAATTTTAAATAAATATTTGTTTCCTCGAGTGAGGATCAAACCCACAACCAGTAGTTTTTACAGTGACACTCACTCAAAAACGATAAATGAACTATCCAGCATAAAATAAAATTTTTCAATTCCATTCCATCACCAGATCTTGAGTTTGTCGCGCTAACTAAATAAACTATTCAGCTTGATATTAGTATTAGATTATTTAACTTTTTCCTTAATTCGTTTATAATATTCATTCAATTTATAAAGTATTACGTAAATACATTGGCCAAAATATTTTGTACCTAAATAATATAAAATTCTTTAAAAATTATATTTAGACTAAATTATTTTGAACGATACATTGTATATATAATAAATTGATTGCAAAAGCAGGTTTTTTAAATCGAATACTTTACTTTAGTAGGTGATCACGAGTAGTCTCTTGTAACATATACATTGGAAAATTGTTTTATTTAATATCTCAATCAAAAAACAAAGTCCTTAACAAAGTTCCATCTATTAATTTAATTATTTTAATCACGTTTCCACATAACAATTCTTCATTTCAGATGCCGTCGCTTAACCCTGCTCGATCTCTAGGACCTTCCTTCGTACTATCTCGTTGGGAGAGTCACTGGGTATGCTGGGTGGGTGGTATCGGCGGTGGCATCGCTTGTGCCTTACTCCACGAGTGGGGGTCACGGAGGCCACGAGTAAATTCTAACTCCCGCGCATCATCACCTCGGGACATGGATGACATGGACAAACCAGCGTTTCCCTCACATCATTATAGACACGCCCCAACTTACTGTTCTGCTGCAGCTCCGCGACCTGATACTACGGAACCGCTGTATTCGGGGACTAAATCCTTGTACTGCAGGTCGCCTCCGCCAGCTCGCCATACACTCCACAGGTCTGATGGACGCTCGTGTCAAATGTAATTATTATTTAATGTTAGGCACGGCATGGTTGAGTTAGGATTTTCTTTTGTCTTGAGATAATTTAGTTTGAAAATTGTTATGAAAAGTAAGTAAATGTAGATTGTACCTACGTATGAAGTATGTAGAATCTATATAGAGTTGTTTTATATGCTTCAAAACTTGATTTAAGTAGTTAAAGGTATATTATATAATAGTAAAATTATAGTATTGCTTTTTGGCCATTTACATAATTTAACATTTTAAGCATCTTACAAAGACATAATCAGATATAAAGTAATGTAAGCAAACTAAACTAATCTCACTACGAATTCGTTAGTGACATGAAAATCAATATTATTTATTATCCTATTATATGGGTTTCAATTTCTTTATAATCTCAAAATTTTATACATTTGGCCAAAATTAAAACAATATTATTTGATTAAAATACTCCAACGCAGGCAAATAATATTACTAGGTATCACTAGTTTCGATTCAATTAGCATATATTACACATTCAAACTTATGCGTTTAACCATTTTATTAAACAAAATATAAAGTAAATCGTACCATAGCTACCTATAGTGAATGAGTGTAATGTTTACGCTTAAAAATAATTACTAGACATACAAAGATCTTTGTAGTACAGGTAGATATATTAAGATTACAACGTTCATATTTATCTATTGTAAGAGAGAATACTCCCTTATTAAAATTTCTTTTTATGTTGTATTTTGAAATAGTACTAAAAGTGTTGTCTACTAAACAACTTTTATCACAAAATAATTCAAATTCCAGGTCACAATCAGTATATAGCAAGAGTAGCGGTACAGCAGCAAGTACTCAAGCGGCCAATTCGCTGGTAGCCACTCAGTCTCTCCTCCTTCGCCCTCCCACGCACACTGTCACTATGAACCAGAACGTACATAACGCTCAGAGGGACCCCGCCTATGGTACCACTACTGCGAATGGCATTAGAACTGGACCTGCTGGTGTGTATTTCTTATTTGTATATTACTTTTTGCTTATGACAATCTTAGGATGCTTGTGGGTTCAATCTCTACTCGGGGAAATGATTATATTTAAACTATTTTCATTTCACCGCTTTGACAGACAAAGCGCGGCATTGGGTTCCGCCAGTCAACATGTAATATCTCAGAAAATTCTTAACATCAGGTTCACTATCCTGCTAGGCAGGGAAAAACTTTAAACTTATTTTATATTAATGGAATAAAGAGAGAACCTTTTTATGCGAAACAGAAAGTCCTTTTCAGTTGTGGCGCGTCTAAATGTCATTTGTGGTTATGAGGTCTAACACATATTGCCATTTTTGTGAAATAGATTAATAAAATTAACTAAATCCATTTTAATCCCTTACAATATTTTTTGAAGTAAAATAATTATACAGTAATATGTCTAATTATATATTCGGCGGAATGTGGGGAACAGAAATGTCTTAATGGGAACGGAGTATCTTGAGACTAGGTTCCCAGGTTCCCCCTGCCTACCCTGTTATGTTCAGTCATATACGCCATACGCATGCACTATAGTAAAATTATAACAAAATGAACTCAAACAATTTAAACTACAGGAGCAGCAGTCCACGAACGTCGCGAGTCCGTGTACGGCGGCAGTACAGCGAGCGCGCGCCGCGGCCCGCTCTCGTCGGAGGACAGCGCGTACGGCAGCTACGCGCCGCGCTACCGCCCCGACCACTACTAGCGACGCGCCTCGCAGCACAATATTGCGCTGCTGTTTGATGTTTGAACTAATAGGACTGTTCAGTAAAGTTACTGGTGAACTTACTAATGAACTTATAAGTGAATCTACTGGTGAAGTATATGGTGAACATATTTGTGAATATTCGGGTAAACTGTTTGTGTTCATCGCTATTGTTTCTAAGTAAAAATTTGCTTTTTCGTTCTTGAACTTGGTGAACTATTATACTTATTAAGCTCGTGTTCATTATCAAGTTTATTCGAAGACCTGAAGGCATGTGGTGGATTATTCTTTATGAATAATAATATTCGTAGTCAAAAGTATATGAAGTACTATTATTTGAACTATTTACTGAATTCATTTAAGTTGTTAAATTGTTCGAAGTTCGAACTGGATTATCATATTGCTGTGTGATTGTGAAATGAAGCTTAAAAATCGTGACTTTAAACTAATTAGTAAAATATTTTTTTAGCTTTTTGTGAACTATAACATTAGTGGTTCATATTACAAGTTGATAAAAAATGTATAGCAATTCAAGTGTTACCTTGGCTCTGGAAGCATACTGTAACTTTTTTTTCAGCTTCACGCTGTATTCCGCCCGCAGCAAGGTTGCCAGAGGGAGCCTAATGTTAAGACACTTCTGTTACCTATTTTCCGGCGAATTCTAGAGACATTGCGTGTTGAGTGGCGGAATCCAACGCCGCGCTTTGCCTTCACGCTTGCGAGCAAAGAAATGAAAGTATTAAATATTTTATTTCTTCGAGTGGGAAACTCTGTCTGCGCCACGACTGGCCTCTACTGTCACTGATAAAAAATCAAAAATATGCTCATATTTCTTTCGTATTTAAATTTATGCTTAGCATGTAAAATTGTTACATGTATTTAAAATTATAGAAAACTAAAACTATTCAAACAGTTTTTTTAATTTATATGTTTTACACATATTATTATTACTATTGCGATTGAGTATTTGTCAGTGAAATTTTTAATAATATTATAAATAACCATTAAAATGTTAAAAATTGTAAATAACGTTGACGTTCTACTTAAATTGGTAATAAATAATAATCATAGGAAAAAATACTTTTAAAGAAGAATAAACTTTTTTCGAATGAAATGTTAAAATATCCATTAAGATTATCCAAGACAGGTTATTAAAAATTTAAAATTTAAATTTTTAAGATCTTTAAATAAAAAAAAATAATTTTTAAAATCTACTCATTTAAGTAAAATATTGAAAACAATTAAAAATTTCGAAATAATTAAGTTTTCTGTGATGCTGCTGAATTCATGTTATACCTACTTACCGAGTAGAATTTTAATTAATTTGAACAAATTTTGAGATTTTTTATTACTTACGAATCATGTAACGTTCTCTCGTATAAAGAATACATTCCGATCAATATAAAATTTTAAATATACCATAATTATTTAAAATAAATAAACTCATTTGTTTTGGCTCGATGGACCAAAAATGTTGTTGGAAGCTGGTACGATATTATTTTTACGATAATTTAAGAATAACGAGGAGCGACGTTAAAACTAACGTTTACATATGCCACCTCACTGCTCTTTGTTTTCTATTTTTTTTTATTGAAGATTCAATATAATAGATATATTAAGCTCTCAGATTTATTAATACTTCCAACTTTTTGATACACTTATAGAACTTAATTTTAAACAATTAAATATAATAAATATTACTTGCCATATATAAGGTGCCAAAGTTAACAAAGTTTTTGTTTTTGTATATATTATATGTGTATATGCATACATACAAACATATCTTAGGTTATACTCTAAGACTGTTTATTTTATAATCTGGTACCATCGTCTACTACTTCTACCAGTTGTCTTTGACACAACTGATATACTTAGTTATTTGCATTTTTTTATTGTATAAATGCACAAATTACAAATATTAATAACGTTAACTACCTAGTTGAGAAAAATTAAATAGATAAGTTAATACATCCAGAATTTGAAAAAATGTATAAAAATTTTAACGTAGCGTCCCAGGAGCAATGTTTTAAGTCCTTCTTAATGTACCTACTTCTTTCTTTAGTATCCCATAATAAACTATGTTAAAAACTACATACAGATTAAAAATAAATATCCGTGTCTCTTGGACATGTCATTCAGCAAGCGCTGGTGCAAATCTTGTTACGTTTAAAAATTTATATGAATATTTAAAACAAAAATGTAATTTTCATAAAGTCAAAGATTCTATAGTTTAAGATGCAATTTTAGTTTCAGACCCTACAGGTTTATATATTTCTTATATACCGAAACAATCTAGATTTTATAAAAATACAATTAGTCATCTTTAAGAATTGTACACTACTATAAGATTCGAATAGATAAGTTAATTTGTAAATAATATCGCGAAACCAAAACAACACTTGTAATTACATTGTAAAATTAATTTAAGTAACTTAATATAACTTCTCTTTAACATGTTTATTGCTATTTATTATGTAAATTTAATATGTTAATAAGAATTTCTACAACGAATTAGATAATGTAGTTATTTTTACTTTAATTATATCGCACGTTTAATATTCGTATTGAAGTTGTAGTACCATAATACTCTATTTCACTTAAATATACTACCAAATGATGAATGAATATTTAGTTTTACTTATTATTTTTTCAAAAAACTTTTTTTAGGAGCGAAAATATTTAAAAAATATTGTTTTAGATAAGTAAATTGTTTTTTTAAATGTGCGATATATCCAGTCTTAAATTTAAGTTTAGTCAGGTAGATTAGTTCAAGAACTAACAAATTTAATATAAAATAGGTATATATTGTGGTACAATAGCCAATATATTAAATATACAAAAACATTTGAATATTCATATCTTATCATAAGAATATTTAGAAATAAAATTTGTTTGTATTCTTTAACACAACTGATGACTAACGTTGGATAAAAAAAATATAAATAAGTATTTCTCAAAATTATAATGTACAAAACTCATGTAGCTTTTTAACAAAATAGTTTTTAAATTTTTGTATAATTACTTATATCGTTATGACAATCCAATCCAATTGCCAAATTGCCAATATAATTATAATTAAAGTACAGAACAAAAAAAAAGTTCTCCGTTGAAAAATGTAAAATATTCTAATTAAGACTGTTACCTCTTATATTTTACTTTAAGGCTTCCAAAATGTATTTAGATTAAGATATTTTAGTACAAATGTATGTATTGAACGTAGATTTGTCAAACTCACACGCAAAATTGTAAAGACTTAAAGCTCAAACATTTGAAATTTGTCATTCGTACTGTTACAATAAAAAGGTCGTGTAAACTATGTTTATTATAAATAAATTTACCTTCAGTTAAAACGTTTCTATTTTCCGTTCTCCCATGTTATTGTTTTTTATATTTTGATCTGGATCAATAGTAACTAGTAGATAATAGCAGAAGTTGTATTACACACAAATATAAAATATTTCAAATGGTTATATGAAAGTTATTACAGTTTTGAGATTGATTTACCATTTTACTAATTTATGGACAATTAATATAGATCTGGGACTATCTAGACAACCTGACACCATTACCAAAAAGATTTAAAATATATATATTTAAGAAGTAAAAGACAATATGTATTTAAAATGCTTTTATTATCCGGAACATTATGCTAATTCCAAATTACAATAAAACAATGTTTCTATTGACGAAGCTAAAGCATTGCACATTGCGTCACAACTCACAACGCTCGCGCTCGTAGTCAACCTCTATAGTATAGTATTATTGCATATAAAACACTATAAAAACTTTTATATCCGCTTATTCGAATACAATAACATGAAACACGTGTCTACTCGATATCAGCTAATGTAAAAGGAATATCTGAACTACAACGGCAGTGAGCTCAACTATCTTTAATAATGTACGTAGAAAGATTCTAATGTATTATGTACCAAGACTCGACCATCTCGAATGACCGTACGCCGACAAGCTCAACGCAACTAGCAAGTTAAGATACTAATTGTGCTTCCGATATATTACTATAGAAGATTAAATTCTTACGTTTATTAGTCTTAGGTTTTAGCAGAGCGCCGCCAGTGTCGAACAAGCGATCGAATTCAAATAAATATTACAAACTATGTACAAATTCGAGATCTTCCCCATCGTCTTCAAAAGCGGGCCTGGGATGCGACAGTATACCTATACGGTAAATTATACACGTATGACATCCATTTTTAAATTTGCTAATTAGCTGTCCTATAAGATTTTATTGTAAATTTAAGTTATTATTGCAAACCCAAGACCCTCTTCAGTCGTTTATTTCTCAAGTGTATACTGCCTGCGATATTGGCTTGCGGTGTGAAATTTTTACCTCCCCATCCCGTGCGTTACCTCTCACCACGCTAGTTCTTAAATAATATTTAATATAATACTGAAAAAAAAAACACGATAAATATTGATAAAGGCACGTAATTTTTAGGCAAAAAAAATATTATTGCAATATAAAACAATTTTAAAAAGTTAAAGGGTTTAAAATCGTCAAAAACATTTGATAGACAATAAAATCACAGAACAGTACAAATTATAAGCTATTGCAAAATATCACAATCACTTACAATCGTATTTGTATATATCGTATTCAATATTTTCACACCACATTGAAATTGTAAAATTAAACTACGCAGAACAATCTAAGAGACGCCTATAGTAATGACAAAATTAAGCACATTTCAGTACATTCCTTTGACCTGTCGAAACCCATTCGCATATCACAAATTGAATTCTCGTTTCACACTAGTGTTGCCAGACGCTCTTTTTTAAAAATACGCCTAAATATTCTAACGCTACAACAAGTACAGATGAATAAAGATAGAAAGAAGAAACTTTAAAACTGGTGAATACTCGTTATAATTCTATAATAAGAAATTTCATGAATGCCGCATAATTAAGTGATAAACATTTCGATTCAACTATTCATTAATTCCGGTAATAAATTAAATCTAGCAACACTAGCCTATATAATAATGTTTTGTATGACGCCAGGCACGTAAGTATTCGTGAAGCGGTGCGGGGAGAATGGGGGGGATAAGGGTATGTAAGAAGGGGATGGTATTATTCAGCATACGCATCCGCTCTCGTTGCCTTCCTGCTCGGAGCCCATTGGAGACTGAGTTTGGAGATCAACAGCTGTTATTCGAGTTAAGGACGTTACTATTGAATCGGTAAATAAAATGTATAGATATATTAAATGCCAATCAAATGTATTCAATTTAAGTAACAAGTAAATTATATTAATGAAGATAGATTGATATTAAAATTAAATTTAAAAACAAATCATCAGTTATAAAGTATACGTACGTAATACTTTAACATAACTCTCACCTCAACTTACAATACTTTGTCTGTACTCTCTCTATATACAAAATTAAAGAATCATAAGTGATTTAAAAAAAAGGACATAATTATAAATATAAGGTGGCGAAATATAAACTGATTGTGTACTTAAATAAAAAAAAGGTAATTTCGATATTATACACATTCAAGTTATTATTTGAATAAGAGAAGACTTGAAAAAATATTTTAAAGTAAAATGTTAAAGTTACATATCTTTAACCGTCAATCAATATAAACCAAAGTGGGGAACGGAGTGTCTTAACACTAGGTTCCCTCTGCCTACCCTGCTGTGTGCGGGATACAGCGGGAAGCTGATTTAATTTTAATTTTTTTAATCAATATAAACATTATCTAAATGCAACAAAACTTGAATGTGATGTGTGAACTTTAATTATAATTTTAGGAAACTAAATTGTAAGTTGGAATAAGAACATGAGTAGTGTTTTAAGAATTTTATTCAAAATATCAGCGTGAGATACGGCTATTTACAAATAAAATTAACACCGCAGTTTTATTTCCACAGACAACAATTCAATGCCATATTTGAGAGTCTAAATTACAGATTATATATCCATAATGTATCGAATTAATATAGCATCGAATATGTTTTGCACGTAAATTAAGCATTGTACCAATAAAACACGCGCTAAATACATTAAAGATATGACACTGTTTTCTAAAGGCACATTTTCAATGGATGATGAAAAAAATGTCTGTGAATGTGCGTCCATATTGTTTTTTTTTTAAATTCATGGTTCAATGTTTAACGTACGTAACAATTTCATATGCCTTGTATGTACATTGCATATAAAATGGAAAAAATGTTATAATAATTAATATAATTTTAATTAAATATAGTAAATTATAATATAATAATAAGAAAATAAAAATTAGAAATATAAATCTCATTAATCAAAAAAATATCACCTAAAATTATGGTATAAAAATTGCAATTTAGATAATTATAATGTATATTAAGTGTTATTGCTGATTAAATTAATAATATTCTATAAGTAAGAAGTTGTTTGGAGATTGTGTCTAAATTTGACACAATTTCATCAAAGACTTTATTTCAAATAGTAAATTCATTCATAAGCTGGAATGGCAATTTTAAATAAAGTACAAAAGTCATATAAACCCCATTAACATTAAGCTAGCAGTGACGACTCACTAACTACAAAATTTTGTTAAAATATAAGAATCATAAGATTTCATACTTAAGCACTAAAGTAAATAAATAATACTAATGTACATGGGCCGTGTCACCTTCTGAAATTAAATTTAAAATTGCTCAATCAAAAAATATAAAAAGTTTTATAGCATTAAGTACCAAATATTAATATGTATATTAGTAAATTAGTACAGCAATAGCAATTGTTACCAGAACGAGAAGATGATATAATTAAATTCCTCGAAATTTTTGATAGTTTAGTTAGTTGTTTAATTTTGCTGTAACGTTTTGTGTGACAAACAACGTCTAATAATCATTATTAATTTATATAAAAATCTAAAGAGTTTATAAATATTATATGCCAGTCATTAAGATTAAAAAAAAAACTAAAAGTGACAACGACCGTGTTATATACAGCCATAGAGTAGCCCCAACTAAATCACACGCTCAGCGCATTCACTCTATCTGCACAAATTCAAAACTATACGCCCATTGTCGTTGATAAGGGGCCATATATAAAATGTCGCACGGTAAGAGAAGAGAAGGGGGTCGACGAAGTGTGACTAGGGGAAGGGGAAGGGGTCTTAAATTTCGTGACATCCCATTTCAAAATATAATAAGCAAACATCATTTCGGAATTAACAATTTTTGAATGAAAAACTAATTGGGGGGGATTTCTTACTCGCAAACGTGACCAGCTGAAAAAAACCTGAAATTCGTGTGACGTAATTAATGGATGGCCCCTAAGCCAAATATATATTAAATACGATTATGTCACTATGTACTTAATTCATATCAATATCGAAATAAAGGAACAAATCGAAATTAATTTTAAATAAAAAAAAATGGTTTTCAATGTAAAATAGATGTTATTTTAATATTAAATTCGACAGGGTAACATTGAATATTAAAATTATAGTAAAGCTGCCGATACAGAATGTTATATATATTTTTTAATAATCATATAATAAGTGTTTTAAGATCACCCTGACAAATTCAAAATTAATTTTCCATAATAATTCTATAGAGCTATGCCTCAGTCTTAAAGACTCATGATTATTTCGCAAGCAAACTCTGGTGCGTGCTTCTGTGTTTTTAAGTTCAAATAAATTTCTTTGTAAGATGCTATTTAGAGATTCTAGCTACCCGCTTTATATAAAGAAAATATGCAGACCTAGTTATTTTTTAAAATAATAATAGAAATAAAATAATAAATAGATAGCCAACTATATTTTAGAAATATTATACATGAAGTATGTAACATAAGGCCAGCATTAAAAAAATATATTATAAATGTAGAAAATTTATGGTATAAAGTAATGTCAATACTGAGTTTCATGAAAATGTATGTAATAAAAAGGTTGTTAAATTAAATAAAGTAATCATATTAATAAATAAAGCAGGTATATCCAGAATATTCTACAAAATTTATACTTTAAGCACGGTTGTGCATTTGAAGCTGAATGTTCACATTAAAATCTAATATCACACACACAAAAGCACAGCAGTATGTTGAATCTGTGTGTCACCGTGAATGATTGTATAAACAACTTAATTCTATTGAGCATTTTGGACGAAATAAATTGTTTTCTTTTTTTTAGAATTTTTAAAATATTTAAATACAGCAAACAGTTTGTTTAATTTTCTATCATTCAGGAAAAAATTGTAAGAAAATATTAGTGAAGGGTTGTTTCGTTTTTCATTAACATTAAAATCGCGTCTAGTATTAATACATGGAAGTATTAAGTAAATATAAGATATCATTCAAGGTGCCATACAGATACAATGTTTGTTACTTTCACTGTTAATGAAGAACAGATTAAGGTTTTAATTTGTTAACACGTCATTTTGTTTTAAGAAAATATTATTTTTGCCTAGTTTTTATAATACATGGGCTTACGAGTCAAAATAACAAACATCGTTAACTTAACATCGATGTATCATTAGAATATATTGATGTCACATTTAAAATATATAAAAGAAAGATATTTGTTCCATTGCTATTTGTTATATGTTTTTAACATTTTTTCCTTCATAAACGTTATAGACATTTTAAAATAGCTTTGAACAAGTTCTGCTAAAATGGTATCGAAAACCCGCGATTATTCCCAATATTATATTCTTATTTGATAATAATGATAATTTCACTATACTTGAAAAATTGAGTTTAAAAATAATCAACACAAACAAATTAACAAAAAAAGTTTAACCAGAAATAGCTTCAATATACTTTTAAACGTGACAATAACATATTTACGAAATATTTTCGACATTTTGTTCATGTTTAACAGGCGCAGCCGCTGTCGGGCTCCTTGCTGTCGCCGGGCGCCTGTCGCAGGATCACCTCGTGCACTGAACACGTTATTAAGGAAAATAACTAAAATAACTACGGGAAGGGCTTATTGTTTTTGTATTATGTCAGCATAATGTCTTTGTAATTTGCTTGCTTGCTTTAAGCTTCGCGCGCGGCATACATCCTGCATGTACCAGGGTAGGCAGACAGAATCTAGTATTAGGACATCTTGTTCTTCCCGTTTTTCCATCGAATTGGAGACATATCTTATTGATTAGAGTAGCTCAATGTCGAGCCACTTGGAGAAATGCACCCACAACCTTCCCCCGCCACAACATACAACCCACACATCTCACTGCGACGCGATGGGGGGGGGGATGTTATTTTCTACCCTCTATACGTGCTTGGATTAATACTAGTCCTGATCTAGTAGTATGAGATTTGATCGTACAGCAATAGCGTTTAGAAGAGAGCGTGTTTTTAAAAAATCATAATAAAATTTCTTTTACATTTAAAAATTATTTACAAAGACATTATTGGGATACAGATAAAATATATCATTAAATAGAAATATATTTATAGAAACACTATAATATTGTATGTACATATTAAGTTACGAGTAGGAATATTTAAGTAAGAAAAATAATCCAGCTGTTCATATTTAGAAGCTAACAGATAAGATACAAGACAAAGATTATAAAACAAGTATATCATGCAATCAATAAATATTTCTTAAAGGTTAATTATATGAATGTTAAACAAAATCAAGCAAATCAATGAAGACATGCAACATGCGAAGTTTAAAAATCAGAGTTAACGTAATGGTAGCTTTAATTTGTTTTTCAATATCAAAATACAAAATAATATTTTATTGAATAAATTATTCTTAAATTGATTATTTAATTCAATTTTATTAGATAATAAAATTTTAATATATTGAATATTATGAGTAAATTATTAGAACATTTTAGACACATTTAATACTTATTATAATTTTATTATATTTATATATTGTAAATTTTTGGTCATTTATATTGGAATTATTAATAACAAATATGAATTTTAATATATTGACTAATCATATTTCACAAACTCATATATCCCTAATAATTTAATTATTACTGAAAAAAATTTTAAAACGCGAATAAATAATGAAACTATCAAGTCTATATAAAGCATATAAGTGCAAATATAAAAATAAGCATACATTGCAAATACAATATGATACATATTAGTAATGTTGAGTTACTTACAATGGGTTAGCTTGTACCACCACCCAGGCGAATCCGGGACACTACACTAGTATACCACTGTTAGAATGTGCCGAAACGTTTGCAAACATATCTAATTTATTATTATATAGAACAAATAGATATAAATTATTTAGTCCGGTTGTCCTATTTTTTTAAGTATAATTTTGTTAGGTATTTTGATGTAAGAGATTATATAAAAAAATATTGCCTCAAAAATGGCTTAGGCACATTGCCATACATTATTAATTATATTTCGGTTAACATTGAAATTTAAAATGAAAGTGATATTTACTATATGTACGAGTATATATATAATTTTCAATATAAAATCATAGTTTAGTTAGTTCCACACAAACGTATGCACACCCAAATGAAAAACCAGTTAGAAAGTTACAGTCAAACTGCAATGCCGTAAACAAGCCGTAATACTTCATAGCGAGATAAATCAAACATATTGTGGTTTTAAAGTAAAAGTGATTAAACGATAACTAGAAGTATTTTTAACTACTACTGTATTTATATACTATAATATAAAAGAATAAAAAATACACATTAAACATTAGTTTTACAAACATCTTTTTAAGTCATATTCTGTAAAATAAATCATTTATATTTTTTTTTAAATAAAAAAATACTTAAATTCATCAAAACATTGTTTTTTTTATGATAACAATAAGCTTCAATCAAAGTTTCAAATATTGTTTAGTCACCTTATACTTCAAATGAAAATACATATATTTAATAATAAAAAAACCATTTTTAATGTAATCGTGTAGTGCGTGTATGGACTGCGTGACGTCATGAAGTGTTCGTGTTACGAATACGCATATAATATATAATATACGTGTTTTATATATAAATACGTGTAAAAATATATATCTTTTACGAAAAAGGATACTGTCTTCCGGTGGCTTGCTCTCAGCCGAGTCCATGCCGGGCAGCGCGGCGGCTACTCTCCGGAATAACTGAAAATTAGTTAATAATTGATAAATTTATATGTAGAACAGAACATATATATTAAGATTCCAATTCAAAATCTTGAATCTACGACCACTATAGCCAAATTTAACATCATAAAGTTACTCTACTTCATTTGTAACATACTTTAATTACAATGTGGAGAAGTGACCTTTTTCTAGGTTCAATACAGTCGGCATTATCATAATTTGTAATGAATTTTTGAAATAAAACATTATGTAGTTTTTATGTTAATCTCGTGAGGCTCATTCACCTAATATATTTGCATAGAGCTAATGCAGCTTACCTAGAATAGAGGCCAGTCGTGGCGCAGGGGCGCAAAGTGTGACTGTAAAAGCGACTGGTTGTGGGTCCGACCACACTCGAGGAAATTAAATATTTACTTATTAGGACCTTGAATAAGTTCTCACATTTTCACAAAGGGAAAATAAATATGTAGTTGACACTGTAGTAAACACTATTCTACTATAATTTGAGGTTACATATAGTACTACTTTGGTGATTCGTTACCGTACGAAATTCCATGCACATAGTGCCGCAAGTGCCGCGTCTTTCAAAAAACAGAGAACTTATTCAAGTTCCTAATACATTTATATTTTCGTTTCATCACTCAGGTGTCTAGGCAAAGCGCAGCGTTGAGTTCCGCCACTCAACACGCAATGCCTCCAGAATTTGGTGGAAATGGGGAACGGCGTGACTTAACACTACGTTCCCTCTGCCTACCCTGCTGTGTGCCGGATACGTAAAGCTGATTGATTGATTTATTTATTTTTTAATGCCCTAAGTACAGTAAGGCCTATTTGTCTGTATAAAAATAATAAAAAGTAACAAAAAAAATCATTAAATCAAATATTCCCAGCCATTTGCAGCTAACATTAGGGTGGCAAAGATTCGTCGACCGTACTGTAAAATCTATATAAAGAGATAGTAGATAATATCTTCGTAGTACCCGCATTTAGATACAATAGAAGGGTAAGATAAGACCCTAGCTTTAAGAACCATGTACCAATTTTAAGTTAGTCTAATATACAACATTGAACTCGATAGTCTTACTTCCCATACTCGATATTCATTAATATATACAAATATTCGAAAACACAGTATCAAAGATACTGGAGAAAGGTCATATAACAAGCATGAGCCGGAGGCCATGTATGAAGAGGTCGATGACAGTAAACAAAGAAGAAGAAAGAGGTGTGTAGAGACCGTAGCGTTTGGCGCTCCATTCTCTCTGACTTTCCTGCTAGGAATAAAGCGTGAAGCTAAGTTAAGTAAAACAAACCTACCTGTTTCACATTATATCCAGCCTTAGCACTCGTCTCTATGAACATAACGTTGAGCTCCTTGGCTTTGCGGTCCCCGTCCTCCGTGGACACCTGCCTCTTGTCAGAGAGATCCGTCTTGTTGCCCACCAGCATGATGATGACGTCCGACCCACGCTCGGTGCGCACGTCGTCGATCCATTTGGATGTTTGATGGAATGAATTTGCATCTGGAAAATGATGAAATATTAATTTAGCTACTTTTTACTAGTAATGATTGTGTATTAAAATTAAATTACTATGAAATGTATTGAAATTTACAAATTGTTGGATACTGCCACATGCCACATTGGGACAGCGCGAGCGTAAATGCTGTGGGTTCCATCCTCGAGAGAATGATTATCTTTTAATTTTCACGCTATATTAGATAAAGTGCGACACATGGAGAACGGAATGTCTTGACACTGGGATCTCTCTGCCCAAGTCAGAAACTTAGGTGTGGTATAAGGCGTGAAGATGAAAAACAAATTAGCTACTATTCATAAACTAATATGAGAGTTGTTGAATTTCTTAATGACGATATTTCAGTTCAATAAATATACTTTATTTATACATTTTTAATAGTAACTTTAACATGTGAAATTAAAACAAAATATTTAATTTACGATAATATAAAGAAAGAGGATATTTTATTGGTACCTATCAAATAAAAAAATCACGCTGTATCCTGCACACAGCAGGGTAGGCAGAGGGAACCTAGTGTTAAGATACTCCGTTCTCCTCTTTCCGCCGAGTTCTATAAAAGCGGCTATTAAAGTACAAAACAATACAAAGAAGACATTAACTGGAACACTTTGAAAGTGTAACACTTAAAAGTATATCCATACAAAAAAAACTATAGGAATTAAGAGGTAACGAATGACGAAGCACCTTTGCAAGTAAAATATTTAAGTACTAGTAGGTATAGACTTATAGCATCGTGCTATAAACATAAACCAAGCAAAGCTAAATTAATTCAGTCACTGAGCATTCCGTCCCTAAATAGTCGGAGCTTGTGAAGGACGTGAACTTGGAATGTCTTCAGTTATTGATTACTTGAATTATATAAATACATCTGTAGCTACAAATTTTCTGAAGGTTTAAACATTATTAATTAATGTGAATCCAGAATAAAAATATACTTATTTATAAGAGCAAATCGATGAAACTCAAAGGCAATTGAAAAAAACTTTCTTAATATACCAAAATCACTTTTTACTCTCTCCTAAAACTTGCTGCCTTTTTTGGGCTTAACACTTTATGCAGCACCCGCACATAGCAGGGTAGGCAGAGTGATCTTAGACACTCCGTTCCCCACGCACCTCTTAATTTTCGGGTTATATAAGGCCAATACTGTACGCATGTAATATGTTACGTGATCCGTTTTTAGTAAAGAAATCGAATTTGCAAATGCAATAATATATATAATAGTTACCAAGATATTAAGCCTGTAATGTGAAAAAAAGTTCATGTAATATTCATGGTACTTCTTTGAATT
Source organism: Heliconius hermathena (assembly GCA_013403705.1). Lineage (NCBI taxonomy): Eukaryota > Metazoa > Arthropoda > Insecta > Lepidoptera > Nymphalidae > Heliconius > Heliconius hermathena. Next base: position 210,656 of record JAAIXJ010001795.1, read on the forward strand.
CAGTAGTTTTACGAGCAATTATGCAAGGTTTATTGTTTCCGAGACCGTAGTAAACGCGATAACACATCGCAGGCTGTTGGGCGATTCTGTCGAATGTAAAATGCAGCAAATTACAAATAAGTGACCCTTTACGGACTTATTGGGAGGGTGAACCGTTGTCACCTTTTTATTTGCACAAATTTTCTTACAAGTAAGTTGATCGATAAGAGTAAATTAATCAATTAACTTTTTTATTTTTTTTAACACATTTTTATAGCACAACAGTTTAATACTTTACAATTGATCTGTACCCTTTTTAATCTTGTTATTATTTAGTATTAATATGGAAAATATTATCTTTAATTATTTCAGTATATACGTAGACTTATAAAAAAGGGGGGAAGTGGCGACACAACATTATACATTATTTATTTCTCATTACCCGAATGAAACAATAACTATTTGACTAATTTTATGTCGTACATATCATAATCAGGTTTAGAAGCAAAATATGCATTTAACGTGAGTACAAATTTTAAAATACTATTACTTACCATATTACATTACATTACAGGCCCGTCGAAGTTTACTTATTACGATTATTATAATTATGGATAGTGTCAGTTAATACCTAAACTTTGACCTTTATCTACAAGATATTAATTTATATAATAAAAAAAAATTGTATTCCTTATTAAATTTCCCTCAGCGTCCCAATTTCGACAGACTCACGATATCTTAAATGAATTTAATATAAATCATTCTAAATGAAGGCTCGTCGTAACTTCGTTTATCCCCTCGGCCCGCCCGAGCCGCGGGATTGCGCCTAACCTATATATCTTATTTGAAATAATGGGTCGAGGCACGCAGCCAAATGAAGATTCCATTTTTATGAAACAAAAACGAGAAAAAATTATTACGTATATTATAAGGTCATTCAATACTTATGTTTTGGGAGTTTATTGGACAATCATAGCCTCATTTAAGAATATTACAAGTTAAAATATATTCGATAACACAAAAGCCTGTGTCCTGTTATAGGATCACTAGCAAATGCCCTCAAGTCCTTTCCTCTGAACTATATATTACACTTAATAACTATAAAAAAATTATATAAATAAACTTTATAACCAACCAAGCGAACTATATTTTAAAGAGCCTCCCAGCTTTACCTCTTTTAAATAACGTTAAAAAAATATTTGTGGCAGCAACATTAAGAACTCTGCTGTAAAATAAAGGTCTACTTGACACACCTACTGAAGTAAAACGAGTAGAGGATGTTTACTCCTCGTATTAACTTGTAAATTATATGTAGCCACTACATTATTAAAATACATTAAAATTTAATGTGATAACAATTATTTACATTTATATCTATAATATAATTTTTTACTTTAGTTAAAAAACTTAGTTTTTATTCCGATAAAAAAAAATCAAAACAAAAATATATATTTTTTACTAATCACTGGGCCTCATATAAAACGTGAGTCTTATATAAGAATGTTTCCGTACGTTTTACGGCCGTAATTTTGAATTAGATTGTACCAATAAAGCCTTAGTCCAGAGTTTAGGGGTGGTAACGGCCAAATATTTGAACTGGCGGGACGTCGAAGGCCGCCGCAAACAGATCTAACGTTGTTTGTTAGTAGGCTATATTGAATACCAGACCCTGTTCCTTTCACTGAAAAGACCAAGCTTATATTTGAGATTCACGAGATAGTGAATTCATTTAATTGACCGACATAGCGGCGTAAAAAATGTGAAATTTTTTAACATTTCAGAATTGGGTAATGATTTTTCATAATCTTATCATTAGTTTTAAGCAATATATTAGAGATAGAAACCTATACACATATAAATAAATAAGAGGATTGTTTTAGTTCATATATTGTACCAAAAAGTTGACATTTATTTTTCTCGGCATTAATTACAGTAGGTATAGAATACATATCACGTAAAGTCAAACGTTACAAGAATCGCAGTGTCAACTGAGTCGAGTAACATATAAAATCGAGCTATAACTTTACTGTTTTAAAACATTAAGATACATAATACTAATATAAAAAACAAAATATCGTCATAAAAAACGGGATTCGAACCCGTACATTTTAATAATCATTTATTCTAATCAAAAGATTGAGAACAAAATAGTAATACATGCTCCAACCTTCTGTAGACGAGGCCACTGGCATACTTTCAGCGTTTCAGGCATGCAACCGATCCGTTGTACCAGCCTTTGTTGTGAGATATTTTATTCAATACGGACAGACGGATTGCGCAAAAATTGTAGATCTTTCTATCTTACCGACGCTTGTTATTCGATAAGGTTCTAGATAAGATGACACAGTTACCGCGAGATAAATTTTCTATTAAAAAAAATCATCGATATGTAATTTTAATAACTAAGATAAGGACAAATTGAGACCAGTCGTGGCGCAGGGACACAAACGTGTGGCTATGAACGCAACAGGTTGTGAATTCGATTCCCACTCGAGGACATTTTCACATCTTCGCTTTGGTGTCGAGAAAATGCGCGGAGTTGCGTCACGTCACCTAACAGGCAACGTCTCGAAAATTCACCCTAATGTGGGCAAAAGAGTGTCTTAACACTAGGTTCCCGTGATGTTAAAAAAAATCATAAACGATGACTTTATCAGTTAATATTATGTTACAAAACACACTATCACTGAGTGGCCATTGTAGGCTACACGAAGCTCGCAATTTTTAAAACGCGCTCTAATTAAAATGATATAACATATGTGGACGTAAACAGTAAGTTATTTGCATTTTAAATTAGTCACGGTATAATTTATCCAGCATAAATCATATTTCTGCCGCGGATCCGTTCGCATGAATAAATAGACATTATTATAAAATAAGCGTACAAAATACGTTGCGACATAGTTTTATAAAAAAATCTTAGGAAGTGCAGTGGAATTTGTTTTTTGTTCAGTGGAACTTGCACACAATGATTTAAAATAAAGAAAACGGAGTAAACGGATGTTTTTCTTTTTTATCGTAAATTTTTTGCAGCCAAAATACGGTAAAAAAAACTAGTGCGTTAAAATTTTCTACATACCCAAGCCAAGTAATATGTACCTATTTAGTACTTTTATATGTGAAATATATTTAACAGTGTAGAGACACTGTTAAATCACCCCAAGGCTGAACTTTGATCAGATTTATAAAAAGAAATAGGCTTTCAGAGAGGGAGGATCCAGCCGTAATGACCTGAGGCGGGTATTCAAATGCACGTTTACTTTTTGCTTTAAAAATCCACGAATTTCAGTTGCATTTTAAGCAGCTATACTGCAGCTTGAAAATTAAGGATTTAAACTTGAGATATAGTTTGAGATATTATATATCTAGTAGGAACTATTAAGAACTGATCAAAACTGCTATTCAAAACGAACTAAACTAAATATAAATAATCAAAATAATGGCTCAGAATCTAAAACAAACAATCTAAAGTTTTCGAATTATTATTTTCTTAAAATAAAATAAATAAATAAATCAGCTTCACGCTGTATCCCGCACACAGCAGGGTATGCAGAGGAAACCTAGTGTTAAGACACTCTGTTCTCCACTTTCTTCCGGATTCTAGAGGCATTGCGTGACAGAACTCAATGCCGCGCTTTGTCTCGATACCAGAGCGAAGAAAATGGAAATATAAATTTAAGTAAATATTTCATCTCCTCGAGTGATCCTCAGGGATCGAACCCACAACCAGCCGGTTTTACAGTCACATTCTGTGCCCCTGCGCCACGACTGGCCTCCTATTATTTTCTTGTGAATTTATATTCAGTTCGGTTATTGTTTCTGTAATATAATAAACGAAAAAGTTTAAAAAGAAGGCCACCGAGGGATCATCTTAAAGAATTCTCAGATATAAAGTTGAAGCGACCGTAAAATAGAAAGCACCAAAGGCAAGCATTATATAATAGTTAGTAGATTACTAGAGTTAAAAATTTAACTGTAATAATATTGTGAATCTGGCTATATTTGATTATTCATCTTTAATCGCTAATGTTTCTGTACATTATTGTAATTTTTTACAAGTTGCAAAATTGTATTGACGTAACATTTACTTTTGTTTTTATAGATAGCTTTGTTTATTTATAATTGAAACATAGGCTTCATAGGATTCTCAAGGACACATATGACACTTAGTTTTACCTCACTAGTAAAATGCGAATTAAAAAGATAAAATTGAACTGTCTACATTAACACAAAAAAGATTACGTTACATAAAACCGTTCGTTTACTTTCAGTAGCGCAGATTTTAAAAGAAGCAATTATTAAAGATTTCGCACGTTGAATTTGGTGTTAAATATCAAAGTCACTCTAAGAAGCGTGAATTCAGACATTCTTTTCTGTTGACTGTTGTTGTACGTTAGGAAATCGTGTGATTCGATTAACTCAGTTGCATGCTACCTGCGCGTTACGTTTGTTAAAATACAGTTGTATGTTTTTTTTCATTTCATAGTAGGTACATACTAGTGTACAGAATCAAAGTGGACAAAGTCAAAGTATTTTTTCCCTTAGGTTTTGTGGTCTAGGCAGAATAATTTGTGATCTATCATTAGATTCCACTTTTCGTCCATTATGGAAATAGTGAATTTAAAAAACCAACGTGTTTATTTTTAACTTTACGCTGTATCCGCACATTCCAGGTAGGCAGAGGAAACCTGGGAGCCTAGTGTTTTAAGACACTCCATTCCTATTAAGACGCGTTTTACCAATATTAAAGATTTCATTACCTCAAGTAGAAAACGAACCCACAATCTGTCGTGTTTATTTACAGTCGCACGCTTGTGCCAGGGGCACACCACGCCACGAAAAAGACAAAAATTTAATTAGATGGGTTCTAATTACCCCTCCACCCTGCCTAATCCACGATGTAATTTACATCATGACAACGTCAATGTATTTAATAATATAAGACGATTATTGTCAATGCATCACTGGCTGATAATATAGAGATGCTAAACATAAATTTTCAAATAAAACTTTTATTACTGAGCGGGACTGCTATAAAAGTCATAGTGTTATTTAAGGCATATAAAGGCAACGAAAACGGTTTTTCGTGTTTTCGCTTTAGCATTTGTATTAAATATTTTATCTAATATTTATTATAAGCTTGCAATTTGTCCTGATATCGAGTGAAAGTAATTACTATATTTTCAAATAAAAATCTTGATTTTACAAATTCTGATAGAAAAGTGACAATTTAATTTTTTTTTATTAATAAGTTAATAATTTTAAGTACCTACTATAATAACATTTATGCATTTTGGATTTGAATTAACAACCGTTTCGGTCACCACAGTTAGTCATCCTAACTGCATCACTACGGTCGATGACTACCAAGGTATAAGATATTTTAATATTTCTAATGTTAATACAATAAGCAGGAAAGTAACACTGGCTGTACGATACACGTTTACGAGTGAGGCGAAATTATTTTGTTGGCACGATAAAAATACGGTAGACGATATAAAAAATGGATGGAAAATCAATGAATATACTCATTATCTTCTCTCTATCGCGCGGTCTGTATAGAAAGTGTACATAGTAATAAACCACTCTGTTCTGCATCTTTTTTAATTATAGAAGCAATACTTATCTATTACTTTAATTCGAATACCATTTACAAATTATAGCTACTATTATCTTAACTATGTCAACACCCTATGAACAAGGCCAAACCAATTAAAAATGACATTTAATACTAATTTCGAATGGCGTGAAGCTATTTCAGAACATTCCTCCGGACGTCCGTAGTAACTATTATAGTTATTCGGGCTATGCACACTTGACATTCATAGCTGGAGGCTAAGCGAATGGCAACGTTACACCCACCTCACGTAATGTTACACCGAAACCGTGATGCGTGACTCATCTCTAGAGTGGACAGGTGGAACTGGTTTGACAATATTGTCATCATTGTGATATAATATGTGTGTATATACATATATATAAAAATTTATAATAGCATAATCTAGTTTAAGATTTTAATAAGACGTTTTAAGCTATTAAAGCAAAATAAACAAAATTACGTAATTAAAGATTATTTTTCGTGAAATGGCAATGTAAAGAAACAGCTTCATGTCTTTTCCCGCTTAACAGGTTAGGTAGAGGGAACTTGGTTTAAGAAGCTTTGTTCCCAATGCACCGCCCATGTTCAGAAATATTGCGTATTGAAATATGGCGCTTTGACTACCAGAGGAGAAGAATATGGCAAAACAGTAAAATATAGAAATCATGTGGCATATCGATATATAAAGAAAGTATAGTAATATGTAATTATGCTCATTTGCTTATTATTATCAATTAGCTTCGGTAATTGCGATCGTATGCGTTTGCCTCATAACTGGGTCTAGGGATGAAAGGACAATATGTGAAGTCATTATTATTATACAAAAGGTGAAATTTGATCATAGTTATAGTTCAAATACCATTCTACGTCATATATTAAATTATATTTACGAATGCTAAGCTATAACTAAGTAAATTCGTAACATTTTTTTTCCGGACCTTTTAAATACTTAAGTAAATGTCTAGACTAGTTTATTTAATATAATAAATACTTACAATGTTTTATTTAAGAAAAAAAATGTTTCTTTAAGTGCTAAGTAAGAGGATTGACTCAAGTAACAGATGTATAAAAACAAAAATCAGTAGAATATATAAAACATCAACCTTGTGGTGGTAAGTTTATAGCTAGCTTTAAAACTACTACAGATAAAGACGCCTTTATTTAACTTGAAATTATGCCTGCATGAAATGCCATCGTAACATTTCCTACAGCACCAATGAACCCTTTGATAGGTTGGAGCGAGCAATTAACCCAATATCATATGCTTGTCTACACTCACATTTAGTCGACCCCTCATATGAATTTTTAAATAGATGATTAACTAACTAATATAATATTTGTAAGGTAATATAGTTTTAAGGAATATTTACGTAACAAGAACGTATATTTATGATAACTGGGTCGGTATGAACTTCATAGATACTTATATTCATAGATCAAGAAAAATCTATGAACGTAACACTTATTGCTTTATTATAAAATATCGTATATTGTACGATATCTTTACAAAATATTTACATATAATAAAAAAATTAAAGAGTGTGTTTGGATGAACGCGCTAATCTCGGGACCTATTGGTAAGAATTAAGATTTTTTTTCTCTGTTAGACACTCCATTTATCGAGTAAAACGCACTAATCTTGGGATGTATTGGTACAAATTAAGAAAGTCTTTCTCTGTTAGATACTCCATTTATCGAGCCAAGGTATAGGCGATTTACATCATGTCAATCTTGACCACGCAGATGAAGCCGCTGGCAAAAGCTAGTTTCTATATATAAGAAAAATAAATGCAGAATAGTGATGTTTCTCCGCAACTTCATTTTTGTTTTAAACGTTTTAACTTCCTTATAAATAAAAACAATAATTTTACATGACATTAAAATCTTAATATGTTAGTTTGATTCAAAACAACCCAAGTGTTAGAAAATAGTTTTAGTAACCTAGCACACGTCATGCCATTGAAACTGGATCCGAATTCCGATATATCAATACAAGCGCTGAGTGCTTAGGTTGCGGTGTCTGCGGTCAAACACTTAACGATATTGTACGTAAAGCGATATTAATAGTTCGACGTTATATTTATATCCTTCGCAAATCGTTATTTATGTAATTTTTCGTTTTTATAAACTTATCATATTTTTTTTTCTATTTTATAAAAAATAAGTAAAACACGCTGTCTCTGTATCCTGGTCATTTTGGCAAAAGAAAAACCGGGTTAATGGTATGAATAATAAATATTATTGTATTGACATTGGATCCGAACATGAATGTAAGTTAGCTTTTAGGCAAAACGGACCGTAGGAAGTGGGTTAAATAATAAAAGATTATAAGATTCTCTATATAAATAATATTGATAAATTGTTAAAAAATGGCTACTATATACTATACTATAAAATGAGCTAATATACTATAAAATTAGCGAGTTATTAAAACATTATTTTCGTCTACAAAAAAATGTTTATAAAAAAGGGCAATAATGAAGAAGATAAATCATATATGATTTACTTTGTTTATGTGTTAATTTTTATACGATTACCAATTCTGACATATTATTTATCGTTCATTTTTTTTCTCTTCTCTTTCTTTTTATCAAAGCCTTATATTTATGTTGCGAAAAGTTTACAATTATTTTCATATAAGATTTATTTCCGTATAATATAAGGTTTTATTAAGTTAAAAGAATTCACTAAAAAAGAAACAAAAAATAACAGCAACACCACGACTATTAAAGACTTTTAAAATCCTATTTACGCTATGGTCAGTTATTAAAGCTTTATTTTAAAATCAAACATTGTATGAAACAAAATCTTTGTATCGCCTCTAGAGCATAATCTGTGTGCTTCGCCATTCTATAGAGGCTTGATACAGCAATTAGCGAGTCGAGTGTTCAAGCCGCGGTGTTTGCGGTCAAGCACTGGCAGGGCTCGGGAATACAAATTATACGATTAACCATTGAAATTACATAAGGATTTAAATTTGATTTCAGATTTTCGGTATCTTTCATTAAATCTACATTTTGATATTTTAAATGTACATATAAATATTATAATTGTGAATATTGTGATTCATATCGATATTTACGATTTTATGTTTCGGTAGATGAATAAAGCGTACAATAGAGCGGAAGTAATTTGTAAAAATGTACAACTTTTGTGAAATATATACCTTTCGCCATATTTCTTTTGCTATTCACAAATATGAAGAAATATCTGAAAATTCAAGTTGCATTGCAATGCAATCATAACTAGTGTTAAATATTTAGAACAGACAGCAAAAACTAAAAATGGATTCATTTGTACTAGTATTGTATAAAAAATCTATTTAAAAAGACTTATTGTATTTGAAAATTACAATAATGAAAAATGCTAATATTATTAAAATAAATAATGAATATAAAGGCAGCTACACCTTTTACTATATAGCATGATGGATATAGAGAACCCAGTGTTAAGACACATTGTCCCTTTTCCACTCAACTTTCAAGACACTGCATATTAATTGAAGGAATTTGAATCTGTTTTTTGTCTACAATAACATGAAAATAAAAATATAACCATTTCTCTGAATGGGAAATGATCTCACAACCACAGTCAGAAGCTGTCCCACTAAGCAATGATGGCCTTAATATTAAAAGAAGAACTCATAAAAATATACTTACTAGTTATATCATAAACAACAACAGCCACAGTGGAGTCTCTGATGTAAGAAGGGATAAGGGAGCGGAAACGCTCCTGTCCTGCAGTATCCCACAACTGCAGTCTCACTGTACGGTCCTCTAAGTACATGGTCTTAGACAAAAAGTCTATACCAATTGTAGCCTGTATTTAATACATATATATAAGATAATGTGACTTATTTATAGAACTTTTAGTTAAAGTTAATATAATCATACAATTTAGTTCTACAATATATCACAATAAATGGAAAATACTTGACGGAGAATGCACAGTAATAATTATAAGCTTTACACAATGAGTGAATGCATTGTATTAAAAAAGTAGCAGAAAATAATAATATTTAAGAAATTTAATAATAAAAACATTGATTTTGTCTTTCAATAAAACTGTTTTTGAAATACATATTTTTTTAATACATTACAAAGAAATATTTATCATGTAATCAGTTATAATCTTGATTATTATAAAAGATAAGGCTTTGTAAAAAGGGCCTATTTAATTAGCATTATATGTTTAAAATAAATAGATTAAAATATAATATAAACATTAATATAAATAATATAAATTTACATTTATTCAGTTACATTAGATCAATCAATTTTGTATTTTGAAAATTTGGAACAAACATAAATGTTCCTAATGAAATTTTTATGTTTTAAATAATTACTATGCCTGTGTTTATAAAAGTCAATCTACCATAAAAGAATTAAAACCTTTTAAAGATACAATTGTTATCTCTTAATCAAATAATATGTGTATATTTTTAGCCAATATTATTACTTTTTATATTTTTTTAATGATTTAACTCACCTGGTAAGTGTTGTCAAAACTGTCATACATGAATCTAGTGATGAGCGACGTTTTTCCCACTGAAAAACATAAGTAGCAGGTCAATGCACCTTCTAATTATGTCGTGCCTATTCATCTCGAGTATGCATTGGTAACGGGAACATAGAGATCAGAGAATAGCGTGAGAAGTTAAAGAGCGAAAGCCAAAAAAATATTACGATTAATCTCTCTACTAACCTACATCCATTATACGGCGTAATGCATAGTACCGATACTTAACCGATCGATCATAGGCAGTAAAAAGACCATGTTAGGTCTTAGAAGGTAGATGGAAGTGAGTAATTTACTGAATCTAGACAAATGTATATACGTGTCGGAAATTTATAAATCAAGTATTAAAAATGTAAGAGTGCCTGGCCAATTTGTTTTCCACTTACCACTTTGTTCACCAAGGAACACAAGTTTAAACTTGCGTAGAGGATTACCAAATTCCCCCGACGTAGACATAATGATTGTTATAATTAATTAATTCGCTAAACTATAATTTCACAGTAATTCTTATCACAGAAAACTACATGAACAATGACAGTTCGGGCCACTCCTGCGGCACACACGAGCGCAGCGCCGCCACGTTACGGCAGACTGACGGCGCTACGCAAAAGCCAACTCAGCAAAATGACATCATGCCAAAGGCGATTTATATTTTTTAGTTATTGTGTAACGTTTTTAATATAGATATTTGTTTGAAATAAAAACGAGAATACGTTAATGGTAAAAATAAAATCATTTGATTAAAATATTTTGTTCCTGAACGATCTATATGCTATCTCTTTCTAAATAACGATTATTATCTGGAGCGATACATCGTTAGGAACCGAGAATGTAATCGATATTCGAAGTCATTCTGTGTTTTTTTTAAATATCAACATAATCATTATTTTATTTATTTATAGAACAAAAACGATAAGAACAATATACGAGTTTAACTTTCATTATCAACTTTTAGTAATTTCTCCATAATTTTTTCTTTTTAATTAAAATAGAAATTTATGATTTTGTATATTGTTAATTTACAGACCACATAGAGTATGTAAGATCTCTGTAAAATAGGTATTAGAGTAAGCTACATAATTAAGAATTATGAATTAAAAATGAATAAATACATAAAGTATATTTTTTATTTATTTTATTTATATAATATATTTACAAAATAATTTAAATTATCACAAAAAATATGTTATTCTAGTAGGTATGTACTATTTAGTCCTTACATTGGCTTCATGTAATATGAACAAAAAATAAATTAATATAAGTAATATTACATGGAAGGACTATGCCAACACACAACTTTTATTAAAATAAAAAAATATATAAATAAACATCATTTTTTTAATAACAAAAATCAGCTCAGTATTCGAAATTTGTACATATTTTTTAAAAAGTTGTGCTAATATTACAGCACATTAAAAATTTTATAAGCATTTATACCACAACACCAAGGGATTTTAAAATATGATAACATCAAGATCAAAATATTTTCTTTGGTTACACTTAAGTTATTAAAATTTTGAAACATTTACTGAATTGCCAATACGTTATTATAAGAATATTTTTTCCATATAATTCATGTATTTTAAGAAACTTTCACAATACAAATCCCACAAAAACTCATGTAGCGTAAGAATTATGCTCACTGTGCTACTTTCATAAATAACTTTTTTTGTAATAACATTCTTAGGGTCCATCCATAAATTACATCACATGTTAAAGGGAAGTTAGGAGGTTGACTAAGTATTGTGTGACAAGATGTTTGTGTTAAAGCTTATTACCAAATTAATGACTTTAAAAAAGATAACATGCTTCAGTGTGTTTAAAAGATATCATTGCCACAAATAATTAAATATGTATTTGTATATAATTGATTTATAAAAAAAGTTACTAAGTTTCTTGCGCCGGTTCTTCTCAGGTCTGAGGCATTAACTTTAAATGAATGAATTAGTGGTAAATTATTTGCCGTTGAAAAAATGAAGCATGTAACTTCTTATTTTGAATAAAATTAATTTACTCTACTTTGACAAGGTGTGAGGCTTAGCCCTAAGTTCCATGACATAATTTTTAAAATTTAGTATTAATACATAATTTTGTAACTGCTATTTCAATTTCATAACTTCTAGGTGTAAAATTGTGAAATATAAGATGTCACACATATGGAAATCTCATATATGTGACTAGGAAGTGTCAAATAGTCATATGTGTGACGTAATTTATGTATGGCCCCTTACAATACGCATACATAATTCATATAAATGAGACAAACATACATTTGGTATTATTACATTTTCAAAATACATGTGTGTATTTATTAATTTAATATACAAAATCTATATTTCAAAATACTAAATAACAGTCAGCATAACAATTAATAAACACAATATTTTTGCAGAATGTGTCACAAGATCATAATTATAATTTTAATAAAATTTTTTAAGGAGCATTCCGTCTTGGAGGAAACATATTTTCTTCAACAACAATGACGCCACATAATAGATCATATCCAGTACGATTGTGACGGAAAACAAATAGCACAACACACAATGGGAATAAAAGAGATATAAGAAAATTTTTTAATACTGATCTGATTAAAGCTATTATGAAAGTTGGTGGTTTTCCAGGATATAGTAGAACTGTTTCTTTAGGCCTGCCCTCTACAGGTATGACAGCAGATGCAGTCACTACTCTTAGGCCTAGTAACGCTTTACCTGGTGTTGCTCCACCTGTCCGTCCAGTATTTGCACTTAAGCAAAATGCCTAAAAACAAAAATTAAATTGAAATTCAAAAATCAAATCAGCTTCATGCTATATCCTGCATACACCAGCAGCAAAGGTAACCTAGTGTTAAGACACTCTGTTTCCCACTTTCCACTGATTAATTCATTGCATGTTGAGTGGCACTCAACACTAAAAGTGTCAAAAATTTTGCAGGAAGTGGAGAATGTCATCTCATCATGTCTAGTATTAGTTCCCTATGTCTGCCACACTAAGTGGGGTACAGCATGAAACTAAAAACAACACATTTGTAAGCAATACAACTGGCCAATGAAAGAGTGAAGTGGAGCTACAAACCTGTATTCATTATTAAGTATTGACAAGTTCACTTTTGATTTAACAAAATATTCTTTATGAATAGGTTAATTGTTTTTCTTATGAAAACGTGTTACTGGGCCCAGACTTTATCAAGAAGACCCTATAGTATGAATCAAACCAAAGAAGTAAAGTATAGTACATTAAATTCATCAAAAACATACCTCAAATATACAGACAAGTACTCGATAAATTATTTCTAACATAAGAATTTCTGACGTAAGCTCCATTGCAAATTTGTAGTCATCAAGATTCTCAGCAAATTTATAGAAATCAAATTTTTCTAAATCTCTAAAAAAATAAATAAAGGTTTATCATACTATTAGGATACTGAAATATTAATTATTCTAACTTTAATACTTACATTACTTCAAACATATCCACTGCAAAGAAAGTCACAATAAGTTTAAGAATGAATAAGAGAATGAAATCAATAAACTCAGCAAACAACCTCTTCAATAATGATGGTATTACATATTCAAATCCCCCATTTCTTGCTATTACTGAAATATAATTATTATATTATAATATAAGTGATATAAAAATATACTTCAGACATATAAATGGTTATTAAATTTCACAATAGCAAAATACCTTCAGCTGGTGTTTGAGGATCTGCAGCTGGTTGATTTTCGGCCGGAGCTCGTGGTGGAATAGGTACTTGAAAAGGAAATTGCTGTCCTTGAAACTGATAGTTGTTATTTAGCAAGGGAACATTAGTGGGATTATTTTGAAACCCTTGCAAGCCCATAATATAATAAGGAAAACACGTAGAAAGATTCTGATACAATTGTGCTTGCTGGATCCATAATCGAAGAGCTTGGAAATAAGCTTCACGTTCAGAGTTAACAGGTCGATCGCCTTCAGCGGCTGGTTCCGCTGTTTCTCTTGATGGCCCAGCACCATCTATTAGCCTTTCAGTATCTGACATTATTTAACTTTCATAAAACTACATGAATTTCAAAATTTACAATCAATTGCTAGAATAATAGCAGGTACACGTCAGTTTTGTTATTTTATTAAAATTCAGCGTTATAATTGTCAACGTCATTTTGACAACTAAAAAAATTAATAAGTTCAGTATTGCGTAATATATGACGATAACGATGAACGACGACGATAACGACAGAATTCATTTTATATATTTTATTTAAGTAACGTAATCTTACGTTATAAAGGTATGTTTTTAATATTAGTATCGATTGGGATTTTATTTGGTATGTATTATTTTTATATTGATTCTATTTATATGGCAATAATATTTTAATGTCAAATGGTACTTGTCATAAGTCTATAGAATGCGTGCGCAATATTCCCTTGAATTTGTGGAGTGCGGTGTGGACATTGTCGTAAAAGTCATGGGATTGTTCATTTAAACGCGTATTGTGTGTTTCCTAGTTATTTTTTATTTCTTTTATTCAGTAGTCACTTAATCATACAATATAAATATTTTCATATCAGTGCTTACTTTTTATAAAGTTCGTCGTATATGAGAAACAGTTGTGGCCGGATCAATCGGTAATTTACTGTATTTTTCGCCCAGTGCAATGCCAGTGATGTACCCGAAAGGTGACTGTTGATAATAAGTAGAAATAAATTTATCTTCATTTCGCAGGTATCTTAATCGTAAGTATATTTACAATATATAACATTTGAAACTTTCGCACTTGGAAAGTTTTCTAATAGAAATATTATATATTTCGACTAAATAATTCGCTGAAGCAATTCCTTTTATTGCTCTATATTCGTTAATACTTACTTTTCATGTTGTTTGTAAAAACTTATTAATAATAAAAAATCTTGATTGTGATGTATCCTGATAGCCTTGGAATTACTTTTTGCTGGAATAGTTATTTATTTGGGTCACTGTACTCAACCACTGTGAGCTGTATGAGTACTTTATCTTTTTCATTTATTTACTTACATAATGAATGTTAATATTATATTCTCCATTCCTTGTCAGGTAAACATATAAAATGTTTACATATTTTGAGCAAATTTATACATGTACTTATTGCCTAGTTTATTATATTCATGAAATTTTCTTTTATCTCATGTAATTTTTTTAAGGTATACAACACATAAATTGAACAAATAATAAATCTCATTAAAATCAAATAAAATTTCAAATGTTTTTTTTTTATATAATTGATAAAAAATTAAATAAAACGTAATTAAACAAAAAGTAAGCATAATCAATATTAAATATTACAATAAAGTAATCCTCAAATGACTTGTACAACCTCTGACACGCTTGTAAAAAATACGTATTTAAATTGGTAGTGTTACATTAATACTACATTCATAGTTGTAGTAGTACTGATTGCGTTTTATATCTTCATTAAATTGCTTAACTATTAGTCTTATTAACATTTTTTAACAACTGTTATTAAGTAAAAAAAAAATTATCAAATTTTCTGATCCACAGAATATGACTTCCTAGTTTCAAATCACTAAAATACATCGATATCGAAAACTTTTATTTTAAGTCAATATTTGATCTAATGGAGACCTTATATAGTGTAGTTCAAAGCGCTGGCGCCGATGTCCTAATTAATATTTACTGCGTATGCGGCGGGTCCGGGCCGCATTACGCGCCTCTTACTCATAGTCCGCTCGTGACGCGAATGATGACTTACGATCGGCCTCTGTCTTGTTATAATTCTAGCCCACTGGATTTTATAATATCGATAAATAAAAAATCTTTGATGTTTAATCGAGTTTTTATTGACTATAAGAACTATAAAAAAAGTTATGTTTATCTCATATAGAGTATGTCGTTTGTTGTGAAAGTTAACGAATTTTTTTGTTTTTCTTCGTATTTCGGCTACATTTTATTTAGTACCGAATCTCAATAAATGAATTATTATCGTCGTAAAACGGCAGTAATATTCGTAGTTCTCGTCAACTTCGTTTATTACGACATACATGTGCATATACCCACCCGTATGTGCAGACAGACGACGCCTGAGTTTGTCGAATACAAAACTTCATTTAACTTTATGAAAATTTACAATTTGTGTTCTCAGCAACTTTGACATCAAAAATTGTAGGTACTGAGCAAACTATGTTACAATTTATACATTTTAAATTTTCCAAATATAGTACGTTGGGGTAAGATCGGTGATAGGGCAAGACCGTAATGATAAAATTGTCGATTAACTATAAACATAACTTTTTAATGTTAGTCATATCGAACACCGTACTTTTATACCGACGGCGATCAGTGGTCGCCACAAGCTCACATAAGTTAGACCAGTGCCATAGACTGATAAAGAAAATATGGTAACTTTCATAAATTAGGTGAGAAATATCGAACAGAACATTTGATAGACTTTCATAGAATCTATTATTAAAGCGACAGAATTGAATTTAAATTAAGTCCGAATTTACCCCTAAACGAACAATTTTCTATTGTGATATTAAAACAAAATAATAAAATACCTTGACTTTACAAAAGTTAAAACCAAAAATCGTCGGGCTTACATGTATTTAATAAATTGTACTAACTATGTAGCCTTTCATTGTCTACAATTAACACCGTATAACTTAAATAAATTAATTTGGGGTAAACAGAGACTGAGAAAGTATTTTTTTATTATACTGTTCTAACTTCTAACACATAAATAATCCATCCGAGCCCAAGCGTAGATATTTTATAATATAAGAATAATTTCTGAATTCCTGCACAGTTTTCCATTTTCATTTAGCTGAATATGCCTTTTCACTGCCGATTATATTACACCGAATGAGCATGGGGTCGCGGTTGAAACGCAAGCATAGCGGGGGCGGGTCGCTAGTCATGCATAAAATTACTTTATATGGTATAAGTATAACTGACCATTCGCATTTGGTATTCGAAACATTGCTTCGCAGTAGATAACTATAGAATACAGCTGAGTCACACCCGCACAAGGAGGCTTGTTATCTGATTACTGACTCAATTCAGATAGAAATGAATAGTAATTTATTATGATTTCATCACTAATGCTGTTATATCCATTATAGCTATGTATAGAAAATTTTAATACATAAACTTAAAATAAAAAAAATCAGCTTCACACTGTATTCCGCACACAATAGGGTAGGCACGGAGAATTAAGTGTTAAGACACTCCGTTCCCCAGTTTCCGCCGAATTCTGGAGGTATTTCGTGTTGAGTGGCGGAACTCAACGACGCGCTTTGCCTCAACACCAGAGCGAAGAAATGGAAATATAAATTTAAATAAATATTTCATTTTCTCGAGTGGGGACCGAACCCACTACCAGCTGCGTTTAAAATCACACTTTGTGCCCCTGCGCCATTACTGGCGCAAATGATTTTGAATATATATTTTTTATTCAAATGACAATTTCCTTGAAAATTTATAATATGTTTCTATGAGATCTCAGGTATAATAATAAAAAATCTAAAATGAATTCAAATAAAACTTGTCACCTTACATTATGTAAAGAGGATAATTTTTTGCTTACCCATACTTTTCAATCGATTTCTATGGCGTAGGTAAACAATTTATGTTACTGTCACGTTTCACTATACAAGTATTTATTATCTTTTTTTTGTCTGCTGTTGACAATATTTATAAATTTATCTTGATTTTCAATAAACTTTGAGTACACTATTTTTAAGAAGTCCGTACCTTCCATACCTTCCTACCGTACCTTCTATTGTGAAATAGTATATATATATATAGTATATAGTAGTGATAAATGATTATTCCATCATTAAAACTATTAGTAAAAGTAGAATTTTATTGACAATGTACGTAGAACTGTAAATTATTATTGTAACTATAAATTAAAAAAAATAAAAGACCGCAATAGCACAGAGAATTCTAGAAAGTAAACATCACCATTCACCATCAATCTACGTCCCATTCATTGAGATCATTACAAGGAGCCCATACATGACATCTCTGCTGTAAGTTGTTAAGGAGTTGGTTATCCTATTATACATATTTCAGATGATCCTGCAATCGTTATACACAAGGTTAGGTTATAATTTATAGGCAATATTGTTTAATTGACAGGTTGCGAAATGTAGAATCGATCAGACCAATGGAGTTTGCTCACATCCTTTCATCAACTAGAAAAGACATAATGTTTCAAACCGAATTGAACATATCATGGCTGAAAACACTCGATTTAGTCACTTTTTAGACAACAAACTAGATCAAAATTGCTTCATCTGTTAGGAAGGAAGCTACGATACCACAGACAGCCATACAGCTGCATCAAGTTCTACTTAACAAAATAACAATAAAATAATTGTTAAACCTCCATTTATATCGGGGGTTAATAAATATTTTTATAATATGAACGAATTTAGAATTGAATCTCGTACAATACGTAATTTTATTTGAAGCTTATCTAAGATCAAAGAGTCCATCTTGACCTTTGAATATTTAATATGGGCGGTTTAAAATGGTTTCCGCTTTAAAAGGCTTTTGAGTACTTTCAAACTTGTTTTAGGTAAGGCCGACGCTAAAATCTACTTCTGAGTTAAATCAACTTTTGCGCACTTTTAAAAGAATCTTATAATTAAGTTTGATATTAGATACCCAAGTTCTATAAAAGTTAGGCCAGTCGTGGCGCAGGGGCATAAAGTGTGATTGTAAAACTGACTGGTTGTGGGTTCGATCCCCACTCGAGGAGATGAAATATTTACTTAAATTTATATTTCCATTTCTTCGCTCTGGTGTCAAGGCAAAGCGTGGCGTTGAGTTCTACCACTCAGCACGCAATGCCAGAATTCGCCAGAAAGTTGGGAACGGAGTGTCTTAACACTAGGTTCCCTCTGCCTACCCTGCTGTGTGCGGGATACAGCGTGAAGCTGATTTAAGTTCTATAAAAGGGACTAGAAATACGTCAATTAAACACCTCTACTGTGGGACGTTGTAGATGACGATATTCTTAATTAAGTGTACTAACTAAATATACAAAGATTCAGTGTAAGAGTATTTATCAGTACAACGTAATAGTTACATTTAATTTTTATTTAGGGCTTTAGAAGGATTTAAATAAACAATAAACGGATAAACCCACATGCAGACAACAAAGTTCATTTCATAAGAGTTTCATTTTCTTCTTCTGTTCAGGCACGGAACCCTACAAAATAGATACCAATGTTATAAGTTGTTTATTCTTAGTTATTTATTTTTTACTCCAGCTTATTTTTTATTTGGAACAACCTTTGCATGTACAATGTAAATCATTTATTATTTATTATATAGGTACCGACTTGAACCCTTTTCCACGTCACATCACACGATACTACCAGTTGACAAGCATATATAGACTTTATTATAAATGTAATAAATATTATATTTGAACAAAACGCGCACCCCGGTGCCCCAATTGAAACATTTGCGACAAGTATAATCGGTTCCGCTTTATTTGTCAGCTGATAACCAGGTTACGTCGTGATCCGGCCATTGTACGTTCAATCGTACGCGTCTTTGGTAACTCTGACATTTTGCATGTATTCTAGCTATTTTAAAATTATTTTAAATGAAACTATTTTAACCGGATTAGTCCGTGGTCACGGGTAGACTACTGCAAAGTGTTCGAAAAGTCGGGTTTCTAAAATGTAAAATCTTAAATATACGCGATTAATCCGGTTGAAATAGTTTCATTTAGAATGTGTAATAATCGTGAAAATCAAAGAATTTATTATTTAAAATGATTGTTTAATTTTTACCAGTTTTTAAACTGTTTCCTCTTACCCTCTACATCCCGTAAGAGGAAACAGTGCTATATACACTGTCACACTTTCTACCTATTACTGTGACTTACGTGCTCTAAATAACGTAATATGTTGTGTATGAAACCAAACATCACGTAGGCACTGCATTGATAAGTAAATAGTTAATATAAAACAATAATTTGTCGTCGCCTGCAATTTAATTTGCGTGGACTTTAGAATATAATTTAGAAGACGTAAAATGGAGAATCTCATTTTATCACGTCCTCATAGGAATTTCGAGATATCATCTCTTAGTGCTTTCCTGCGCTTGGTGCTTGGTCTTTGCGTTGCCATAATAATAAAAAATGTTTTTTTATATAGATTTGTTTACTTTACACAATGGTATCGGAATTCTTTTTGAGATTCTTAATAAATTAATATCAATGGAATTTTAAGTGAATAATACATATATAAAAAGCAAAATTATTAACGTATATAACCTTTCTAAGAGAAGTTAAAAAGGTTTAATCAGTTAAAAAGGTTTTTGTTTATTTTGTATACAAAAGAGCTTAATCGTGTCGCAAAGTTAGAATTCGCGACGCTTTTATCATTATTACAAATGCTATAATTTTTTTTGCAGCGTTATTAACAACAGTTATTATAGAAATCAGAGTTCATGAAAAGAACTTATTATTTAGACATAACGTAATCTGACTCTTTAAGTTTCACAGTAGTTTGAGGTTATTCAGAGACTGCGTGACTCAAAGAATGTTAATGAGAATGTGTGTTCTATGTAGCGTTGTCCAGTCGCAACTCCTTGGCCAATTTTTTATTATCAATCTGTTTGTTATCTAATTACAATAATTTACGTAAAAAAATTAATACACTCGTCTTTAAACGCCGTCATCCAGCTTGACGGAAGGATGGAAAGAAGGAAGACATGATACATTTAGAAAATATGCAGTAAAAGTTTAAATTGCAAATTTAATGCCCATTCAAGGGATTAAGTATGGTATTTTCATGACGTGCGTAGTTTCCTTGCCCATCTGCCCATCATCATTAGCCTGTATTCGTCTACTGCTGAAAGTGAATATGATATTGTATTTCGAAATTGCAGAGTACCTATATAGTAAATAGTAATTATAGTTATTTTATGCGTAAAATTTGATGGCTCGTTCGAGTAGTTATCCATATTTTAGTAATAAAAAACTTGTTATTGTAACGAGAAATACTAACTAACAGCCGTGACCTTATTGCTGTTTTACCCATGGATGATTATGTGCCTATTAAATATTCGATACAGTTATATCGACTCGCATCAAACATTAGTTTACGTAATTTTATACAAGGTGTAGCCTGCGGTTAGCGTCCTCGCTCTTGCATATAGAGTTTCATTAAACCGTAATAATATATTATGGCATATATATATATATATATATATATATATATATATATATATATATATATATATATATTCTACAAAGAAATTTTAAATAATTTAATACATNTTACGACTCGCGACTTCGCCCGCTTGAACTATATAATTATTGACTGTAAGCACAATATCTATTATACCGACATACACGACGACATGAAAAGTAACAGTTTTCATAGCAATTTTGCCAAATAATATTTTTCAAAATAGTATAACTTTTTTGTTTACGAAGCGATTGAAATAAAACAAAAACTAAATGTTAAGGGAAGCTTGCCAAAATACTGTAAACATGTAATAATACCGTACAATAGTGAAATCTGCAAAAAAACATTGTTTTGGATTCTTTTTCATTATTAAATTAAATTCAGAATCGCCCCGTATATTATTTATCTCACTCTGTAACCGACTTCTGTAAAAGGAGAAAGTTATCAATTCGACTGCATTTTTTAATGTCTGGTAACAAACAGAACTTTTGACTGGATGAACTGATTTTGATGATTCTTTTTTATTTCAAAGCTGGTGCTTCCGGTGCAGTCTCATTTAATTTGGTCCATTTGTGACAATGTTATCATGAGAAAATAATAACTCAATATCACGCCAATTGGTTATTTTTTTTATTGGAAAGGATAAACTTCAAGGGTAGTTTGATGAGGTTGATGGGATCCGGGTGAAGTCCGTTTTTTTTTGTTAAAAATTATGATTTTAGTTTTATTCTGTGTCCCGCATATTTAGAGCAGGGTAGGCAGAAGCAAACTAACGTTATGACACTCCGTTTTTCACTCTTCGTGTAATTTTCGAGACATTGCCTGTTGAGTGGTGGAACTCTACGCCGCGATGTGTCTTGCCAGAGCAATGTACTGTAAATAAAACGTCATTCCCCCGTTAAAAAAATCATTAATAATGTATAACAAATCCACATTTAATTTACACGACGTACCTTAACTAGGCGTTAAAGTCTGCGTCATCTGTGTGTTGTGTGTGTCGTTAATCGTGCACCAAATATTTGTCGAAGCTCCGATTATCTCCTATTTATTTTAGTTTGTTTACATCGCACATATTTAAGTAGCCACATATTGGGTACCTGCGCAAGGTAAATTATCTCTGCGATAGATATGAGATGTTTAAGGGCTATTATTATTATTAAACATTATTATTATTATTAACCTAGTGTTAAGAGACTGGGTTCCCCATGCACTGCTTGATTTTTGAGACATTGCGTATTAAGTGGAAGAACTATGAATCATTACCTGAGTGGGAACCGACCGCCAACCATAGAGTTTACAGTGAGACGGAGCCCCTTTCTACGGCTTCGACTGGCCTCTTATGAGGACATCATTTTGTTTTTACGTAAAAAACAAAATTAAATATTAAATTACCACTCATAACAAATTAATTATACTTATGTACCTAATAACAAACGGTGTCAATTTCCGTTTCAAAATATCATCTTTTAAACTTTTTAATCTTTCTATTTAGGTAATTCCACGAGTATTATCTTTATATGGTGCCAGAGGCTGCTGTGTAATTTGAACGATTTTTAATGAAGTAACGTAAACTGTGGAAAAGTTGTCTTATGTTTTCTTTTAGCTGAATGATAAAATTCAGGATTGAGTTAAACCAGTCCACTAATAATGATTAGGTACGATTTCTAGAAAGCCTTTGATCTTTTTTATCCACCGTATTGTTTGTTTGTGTGTTTTGTTTTTTCTGTTTTCATTACAAGATTTTTATGTGCTTAAGCAACACACGCGTTTGGCTAATGTTTTTGTACATCTAAATGTACCGAAAAAGTCTTTTTTTACACTGAACGAGACGGTGTTTAGTCTTATTTGAACGAATGTGATTATTAGGGATACAATATAGTTTTTTTTCTTCAGCTTCACGCTGTATCCCGCATATAGAAGGGTAGGTAGACGGAGCCTAGTGTTATGACACTCCGCTTCCCGCCATCGAATTTCGCTGAATTTTGGAGGAATGAGTGGCGGAACTTAACGTCCCGCGTTGCCTTGACACCAAAGCAAAGAAATTAAAATATTAAATAATTCATTTCCTCGAGTGGGAACTGAACAACTGCGTTTTCAGTCACACGCCTATCCCCCGTGCCACGACTGGCCTTAATAAAGTTTAGGAGATAAAGTATGATAAAGAAATGTAATATACATATTTTTCCGCTAAGCAAAGAGGTCGCCTTAATGGGGACTGTAAAGCCGATGGTTATTGATCCGACGAACAATCGGGGGAATCATTTTATATTTAATTTCATTTCTCCGCCCTGGTAGAAAAAGTGTGACGTAGAGTTCCGTCGCTGAACACGGAATATCTCCACATTAGGCAGAAACGTGGAGATGGATTATCTCAATACTAGGTTTCCTTTACCTACCTTGCTATATGGGAAAAACAAGATTTTTTTTTATAAACAAGACTTTATTGTCTTAATGTATATAAAACAATAACAAGATTCTCAAATAACAGTAGCATTAAGATGAAATTTAACAAGAATTGTTTATTTATGTTATCTTAAATCTATTCTAAATTGATGTAGGCGTTTTGATACAATTCATCCTAGCGAGATTGATGAGAACAACGATCCCGTCTCGGAAATAAGGTACGGAGGGGATCATCATGTTGTCAGTCATGGGTCATCAAGAATGCGTAAGCGATTACTTCCTTTGGTCCCTATCTAGCGTTTCTCACGTAAAATATTATTTACCTGATGAATAATAAGACAAATACTAGACCATAATATACTATTTATTTTCGCCTACCTTTTCGAATCTTAACTTGCAATATGTTGTACACATTCTTCATTATTCTATGACGCAATTTTGAAAAAAAGTAATATTTTATATTAGGGAATTACGCCTGTGTGAATTGGCGTCGGCCCTGCCACGCCTTCCCATATCATCTTCAGTTATTTAAAACTTCTTCCTCGTTATGACGTTTTCGTTCTGAAATCCCCCGCGCGTGGTTATGATATTATAATTATTGCTTAGTAACTCTTATATATTTAGTTTATTTTTGTCAAAATATTGTAATTGTATTATAATAAAATAACAGTATAGATAAGTATTAATAACTTTAATTTACTTATATTTTTTCGATTTCTTTATAAGATAAAAATAAAATAAATAAATTAGCTTCACGCTGTATCCCGCACACAGCAGGGTAGGCAGAGGGAACCTAGTGTTAAGACACTCCGTTCCCCACTTTCTGCCGAATTCTGGAGGCTTTCTTTATAAGATGCAGTCAGAAATCATAAAAATTATATATTTAATTAATAGAATTGAGGCCAGTCGTGGCGCAGTGGCATAAAGTGTGACTGTAAAACCGACTGGTTGTGGGTTCGTCGATCCCCACTAATTAATAGAAATATTTACTAAAAAAATAATTTCTTGCACATGTCATATCGTACCTTATACCTATTACTTTGTAAAATCTTTTTACATTTAAGTATACTCTAAGAAACAGTAAAAGCATAATTGAAAGATTTAAAATTCAAGTATCAAACGGGCGTCTCTTCGTGTGGAACGGTCTGTAACGGCGTATAGTTCCAACCAACGTAAAGCACCGGACTATAAATATAGAATAGGGAGAAGTACTCAGTGGAATGCGCTTCCAACCGAAAACAGATAAGCGGTACACGTGATCATATTCGTGGTGACGTCACTTGCGTTACGACACCCGATAATGCTACCACAGTTTTGATGTTTAACCAACATCGAATATTTTATATTATGTTATGAAGTTATTTTTTAATAAATATAATAGAAAGGTATTGTGATGGTTCTTAATTATTTATTTATTGTTTGTGTGTTTAATTTGGCTATGTAGATTAAATGTGTTAGTAAAATTATTGAAATATGTGGGTATGTCCATTCATTTATATCTTTATGGGGGTTTTAAATTTGAAGAGTGTGAGTGGGAGTCCTAGATTTTGAGAGTAAGAAATAATATTCCTCAAAGAACTTCGGCTATATAACCTAGCCTATAGAACTATATAGCCAAGTTGTAGTTTAATTTTGTTTGGAAATTTCGTGTATTCGTGAAGGTGAAGGACAAATTTGAATCGAAAAATTAATTATGATCCCAACAATTCTTAAAGATATTTTATTTATATGTAGATACAGTAAATTAGAGGGGACTTTATCAAAAACATCTTTCGAATCAGAGAGCGGATGCTGATTTGATATTTTTATATCAGAATTCTCTGGAATTTTGAGTCTCTCACCTCATTAACCGACGAAATTTTTATTCCTTATAGTAACCGACGAATATTTCCACGAATATTAGTAGGTACTACAATGCGTCAATGAAACCTTTTTTATATACCATTGACTACTTCTTTGAATGTATGTAATTCTACTGTACTATACCAATCCTACTTCCTTTATGTCATTTATGAAAGAATGCTATGCAAAATAGCTATTTTGATTCTGCTTTCTTAAAAAACATTCTTTTTAATTAAGTTGGATATTTGTACATAATTAACAGTACACATATAAATGGTGACTTATCGCATAGGTATGGCAAAGTGTAAAAGGAGATAGTAAACACTAAAAAAATTGGACAACTTCACCGCAAACACTATGTTCTTATGATATTATATTAATTACTATCAGCTAATAGCTATGTATAATTAATGTGGAATTCATTTAGTATTTGCGTTTTAAATTTAAGTGAATGGAAACATGAGTTTGTTTATAACATTTTGATTGATGAAGCATTTAATCCAATTATACATACATATTTTTATATATATATATATATATATATATATATATATATATATATATATATATATATATATATATATTATACAAAATTTAGCACGCATGACACAGTTGTTAATTCTGTTCAATCACGTAGGTGTGGAGCCTATATTAAAAAACCTCAATAATATGTAAGAATTTATATGACTTGGGACTAAAATGTTAAATTAATTCTAGTAAACTATATCGTAGAGACGATAAGATCTCGACATGCTACATGTTATAGGTTGTAGGTTCAAATCACTCATCAACGCATATCGCATTATTTTCAGAACAACATAGCAAATTTTATGCTTGTCTGATAAAGGCCAAAGCCGATTTGGATTTGGTAAGCACTTAATACTACTTATTTCGCGATCTTCACTTAGTTTAGACGAACGATATACGTAGTAGAAGACAAAAACAATTTATATAAATTTCCTTTTGAATTTAAGCATTAATTTTAAAATGATTGTGATCTAAATAATCATAATGCCAAATAATATTATTAACAAACTAATTATAATAATTGGCATTAAAAATTATGCATTAATGAATTTTAATTGTGGCAACGTATTGTATAATTGTTTTTCTCAATATTAATTAGAGTTTTTAATGGCGTCTGCGTCAATGGCGGTTAACCTTTTTCCCTAACTGACAAGTAACCACATTATAAACTGATAATTGCTGCTGCTTATAATTAAAAATGAACTCATCACATATTTTTGTTCTATATTGTTCCTATTATTTCTTACCTGTTACCTAATTACTTATATTTAGTAATAAATAGCTCGCCCATAAATTCTATGGATTTATTAATTTTATAATCTGAATTTCGTGATCTAATCATATCATTCTAAATACAAAATCCATTCATTGTTTGCTAAAGTTTCAGCCATTTCAATTAAAGACCTATTTTGTAGTAATATTGTCGCATTCAATTCTTTATATTTTTAGCACTAGCGGACCCGCGCGGCTTCGCCCGTTTGAACTGTACAAATATTTATTAAATATATTAATGAAATTATTTTGAGTTTACGATAGGATTAGTAAGAAAATATCAATCTGAATAATCGAAAATAAGCCCAAAAAGAATAATAACTAGACCATAAGTAAGGGAAATAAAATTCTTAATATCAGATTATTAAAATACAATATTTTTGTAGAACATTGTTTTTATGTGTCTCATAAGGTTGTGCCAGCGCACGCCATGTACGCGTCCAGTAAGCCCTTTTTGGGCGACCATTTCTTAAAATAACGACTTTCCTCGTTGCTTAGCGGTGGTAATATAATGTAATTAACATGTCAGACAATACATGAAGATCCTCAAGAATCTGTTATATGAAATTTTATCACAATCGAATTTGCGGCTCAGCCGTGATTGCGTCGCAAACAGATAGAGTTAAAGTTAAATCGTTTCTGAAATTAGTGAACAAACGTACAGACAATCAGACAAATCAACAAATAGATAAAACTTAAAAAAAAATATTTTGGGCTCTATTTACATTAATAAATTCCCCTAATAATCTATTATACCTTCTTTGTACAATTCTACAGACAGCAATGAGTTATAGTTTTATTATATGTAAAAATGGCTTTTGCGAACTTGTTTTTCTTTTTACGATTCAGTTTAATTCAACCTAAATATTATTTCTCATGTATTTGTCAAAGGAGGCAGCCACCTCTTTAAAGTTACTGCCTAATATCATAACGAAAATATTTCTTATTTTTTCTTATGCGGAAAATTTGTGGCAGTTCTTAATTAAATATTTGTGTGAAGCCCGCGATGACGATAATTAATTTTATTTTAAAACAAAGCAAAAGAAGCAAGGTGGTAGGAATATTTAGAGGCAATAAATCATGCCCACGTAGTTGCTACTGGTGATGGAAAAGATGGAAGCGCGGAGATGGATTGAGTTTGTGTAACCAACCCCGTTTATTTTTGTTTCGCTCGTGACTCGTGACCTACAGTGGTTAAAGTGCCGGTTTGAGATTTTAATTACTTTCCCTCAACTTGGAAATTAGTGGAAAACCAGCAAGTTTCTTTAGTGTTATTGTTATCTTTATGTGTATTGTATTGCAATAATTCGATTGCTTCTTATCTAACAGAAAGCTTTCTATAGTTACACGGAAATGGAACTACTTGTTCAATGAAATGAACTTTTTATATAGAAGAACTTTTGATGCAAAACTTCCCCATTCAGTTTTAACGTTTATTACTTCGTAACCAATAGTTACTGGAGCGTAGCGTTTGGAATTTTTATATGAACGGCAATTATATTTTTTTGATATTTTTTACGTATTTGAGGTGCGAGAGAAATTCGTATAAGTATGCGTACGGTTACGAATGTAACATGTCGTGCTCAGCCATTTCGTTGTTTAATTATTATTTTTTATTTTGATACAATTTATTATATACATATGTTTGACGTATATTTTTGTATTTTTTAACTTAAGTAACAAAATAAAAAACACAAAACAAATCTTTTTTTGGAACAATAAACATGAGCACTTAACAAAGATTTGTATTTTTTTTTATTGAGATTAAGGCTAATACAGGTGGACAGCGTCTGTTTGTTAACTACGGTAGGGGGTACGATCCCGTCTTAGATTTTTTTTCATTTGAGAAACGAGTACCTATATTAACACTAGATCCTGCCTGCCTACCTTGCTATATATGCTCAATAAAATAATTAATATAAAAAAGTTACGATAATTCTATATTGTGTTTAGCTCTTATACCGACATTGTAATTTAATATTTAGTCTCGCTATTTGCGTAGTTAGCATGACCGACAAACTGTATGTATGATAGGATACTTCTACCTACCTACTCAAGTTCTACACTCACGTGTTGCCGTGTTACCTTCCAACTAACGAGGTTACGAGACGATGTCAAACTTTAAACACTACACGCTAAAACTTATTGTTTATGCTGTTAAAGTTTATCCATTTTGTTGAAGATATGTCTTAGATATATGAAGCAGTCGTGGCGCAGGGGCACAAGGTTGCGACTGTAAATGCGATGGTTGTGGGTTCGATTACCACTCGAGGGAATGAAGTATTTAATATTTTTATTTTCCTCGCTCTGGTAAGTTGTTGTTGTTGTTGTAAGTGCGACGTTGAGTTCCACCAATCAACACACATGAAGAAGATTGATGATACCTTAAGAATTTGGCGGAAAGTGGCGAACGAATGTGTTTTAATGGATAACGAAGTGTTTCTTAACACTAGGTTCCCAGGTACTCTCTATCTTAAATGCTACGTGCGGGATGAAGCGCAGAGTTAAAAAAAAAGTTAAATATGTAACATATATTCTGGCCACGATTTGTTTATATAATATATATTATACTTAAATAAATGTCTAATTTTATTAAAATTTCTTGTAAATAAATGTTTAGAATAGTGGTCAATAATTATGTTAGATGAAAATATTTAACCAATAACATCTATGTAGCTTGTCATCCAGTATTAGAGCTTTTAGTTTAGTGATTAGATATTCATTATTCCAAACCACAGGTTGATTAAATTTTTAATCAAAATTTTGTTTCAAATATTTTAATCCTAAACAAGATATATTATATAGATTATATCTTCTTAACTCTTAGTTTTGCTGTTAGTCCTATATATAGTAAACGTGACCTTCTTTAATTCGTAACGCTACTCTGGTAGGGGTATACGCAGCCCGAGTGAAACGCGACGCCGACTATGTGACACTCATCCTTCCTTTTATACCCAAATCACTATAACCTCACCATGGTCCATTATTTCACATCATTCGAAGCCGCGGGCGAAAGTGTTTTCATATCTAAACCGTGTTTAAAAAGCCTGCTTGTTCAGCTATTATAATTTTGACCGACTCCTGAGGGTTAAAAAAATTAAGCCATCCTATATATATTTATCCCGGTTTACTAATCACAATAATCTTTGTCGTTCTCATTATTTAAAATACAGAGGCGGAAAGAAAACAAATGTCAGCTTCCCAGCCACTTCTACCAAATTTTCAAGAAAAATATTATGATGATGATGCTGACACATACAAGTTTACTACAACATTAAAATATTTATTCAAACGTCAGCGTCAACGCAGCGGAATACAACATAAGGCATCCAAACAACTCGTGCGCAGGCAGCGGTCATCAAACACGAGTTTGTATCACGATTAACGATGGACGCGAACGTTTATTACTTGGCGCCGTTTCGCTGTTTACGGCGCAATATAATCAGCGCGTTCAATAGACTTGGATCCGCATCTGTTTCACGCCCTCGTACTTCTATCGCGGACTGTTTGTTTGTCCTGTTTGAGCTACGATCAGCCAAGCTTGACATATAGACTACTATTCAAGTAAGATTAGAAATTAATACAATGTCGGTAGGTCATGAATGTAAACGGGATGGTGGTGAGTTTGATCCCAAGTCGGGGGAAGTGTTTATTTAATTTATTTAAATTTTTCAATCTGGTAGACAAAACAGGGCATTCAATTCTTCCACTCAACACGAAATACTTCGATAAAAATCTTCGATCTAAAAGACGGCATTGGATCTGCCTTTAGAAAAACGCCCTGTCCAGAAAATTGTGTGCATCGAATCTGTTCAAGTTAAACTAAAATATGAAAAACAAAAGAAAGTAGAAAAAAGAGTGACTCCACAAAATACTTTTGCAACTAAGATCTTTCAAGATTTATCAAATAAAGTATCTATATTTACAACTTATAAGCACATATATTACGTACGTAGAGTAAGTATCACACACATCTCAAATTGAGTATTTGCGAACTATATTAATATATTCCAAAGACAATGTTTACGTTTTTTGCGCCAAAGAATTCCCGCAAATCGACGACGGAATCCTTAACAGCGCTTCGAGAAAGCCATCAAGGCAGAAAACTATTCTAACAAAAAACTGAATATAGTAAACGGGAAACCCGATTCAATTGTCGTTTTTATATCTTATCTGAATGAATTACGAGTTATCTCATTTCGTGATCTATTGGTACTTATCACTTTGTCGTCAGTGACGTTGGTGAGCAAAAAGGCAGCGTTTTACTTGATTTATTACCGATAACAAATTTAATCGGAACTCCTCATAAGGCGATCACTTTTTATCTTGGCAGGATAGTTTTATTGTGATTAAAAATGACACTGGTGGTGATCAGATGTTGAAAGTGATATACATATGCGTTTCTTTGTGGCTTTGATTCTAGTAGGCTCAGCCGAATGCTGAATAAATAGAAATTGGAAATAGGGGAGAGTAGGGTAATGGGAGTCAGAGGGTAATAGGAATCACCCACACATCTACTAAACAGTACACGCGAGCGACGCGTAAACGATGTCCTCTCCTCCCCTCTGGGCCCCCGGCGTTGCCTCGAACGGCTCGCACCAGTCNACCCTCTTTTACCCTAATAATGCAGGTCTATATGAAGGTAAATAAAGAAGAAAGAGAAAATAAAGAAGAAAAAAACTGTCGAAATGTGTTTAATAACCATATAAATTTACTATGTCTATAAATCATTATAAAACTAGCACATTTTTTTGTTTACCTATAAATTATAATACTTTATTTATACCCAACTAGCGGCCCGCCCACGGCTTCGCCCGCTTAAAATACATGATTATTGATTTAATAAGCAGAATTGATTGACAACTATAATGACTTCTAATATGATTTTTTTATTACTTTAATCTGTAATATTGTAATATGATTTTTTTACGACATCGTAATTTCTATAAGAATTTTTGATTATTTCGAACTAAAAAATACGACCAATGTCGATATTTGATATTCATAAAATATACATAAAGCTAATTATGTATTATATGTATATATTTTTATAACATTATTATTGCAATTAATATTACAATTATATTATATTTCTTTTTACCTATATTATGTTTTTAAAGCTCTATTAAATGTACTGATGTCGCTTAATAATTTAATGTACTGCTTTAGAAACAGCCTTAAATGTTAAATTATTGATTTGGGTAAGGATTCATAATATTCTTTGTAAAATAACTGTAATGTTTGCATATAACTCCTGTACAGTTTTTAAATTAGTTACATATATTATTAGCTAAATGTACAATTGGTAAATATGTAGTTATTACAGAGTACATGTAGAAAGGATTGCTATATAACATTCGCAGGCAAACTAATGCCTTCAGTTCATTCAAATGACGATAACTTTTTTCTTGATGAACCGATTTTGATGAACCAAACTTTTGTAGTTAAGTTGAGTTAAAACAAAGCAATTGGTGAAACTTTTAAGTAAATCTGTTCAGTATTTTCAGAGAAAAATGTGGACATACATATCGACAGACAAACAGACAAGAAATTAAAAAAAAATATTTTTGCTTTCTACTATTCTTTTTTAAGTGCCCCTCTATCCATTTCAATCAAAATTACTAAATGTACAGACAAAATATTTTTACTGTCTTATTATATATAGAGATAATATGATCTTCATCTATGACATATTTACTGTCAAATGTTAATTTATTTGAGCCTTAAACGTTTAGCTACATTTGTTCTGAAATACAATACTCATGGCACAATATACAACAAAATATTCAAAATTATTTTTCTTTTAAATATTTTCTACAAAAGTTAATAGGTAGTAGGTAACATTACACGGTAGAAGTATGTGGGCACACAGTAATATCTTAGTTAACTTCGAAAAGGACTGTCTTACGCCTCGGCTCACAACCATTTCGAGGTATTTTCCCCCTCTCCATAACCCTTAAGTCAACTTAGAATGTTGTAGCTTTAATAAGATGCCAATCTTATGATTGTGAACTCCAACTCACAATTTTTTCTATATCTTAATTAATCAGGTAATCCTATGTTTGTATTAATAAAACAATATGTAAATTTTGTAAATAAGCATAATCAAAATTGCTCGCTATCGAAACATTTGTATTAGCATAGTATCTAAAGTAGGTGATATATATTAAGTATCTGAAGCGTAAAATAGGTATAATAGATATCGTGTTCTACGTCGTGTATCGTATTTATGGGATCGACCACAAAATACGTTACCGGCGGCTCTCAGCTAATTAGATTATAGCTAGTAGCTACGCATTGCCTGTGATCGGCAGATATATAATATATGTATGTCTACATACATATACGAGTATGTAAGTTTGTCCCTAATTGATGCATTGAAATTAATAACAAATATTTATCTGATATATTATCAATTTAAATTTATCCACGATTTGTCATCTACTGTACTTTTTTAATAGCATTACTCATCACTGTGCGTGAATATCTTCAATACGATATAAATACAACTTATATTCTTATTTATATTTATTATGATATTAATTTCTATTTTACATTTTAGTAAAAAAAATATAGTTAGAAACAGTTATTTATTTAATAATACAGTTGCTTAATTGATCTGATTAGCTCCTCATAATCCTCTTAACCACAAAGCCTGCTTTGTGCCAGCATCATTTGAAATTAGAAATTGATTATTATGTCAAATGTATTACTTTTAATAAAATAAATAAATAAATCAGCTTAACGCTCTATCACGCACACAGCAGGGTAGGCAGAGGGAACCTAGTGTTAAGACACTCCCTTCCCTACATTCTGCCGGAATCTGGAGGCATTGCGTGTTAAGTGACAGAACTCAACCCCGCGCTTTGCCTCGACGCCAGACCGAAGAAATTGAAATATAAATTTAAGTAAATATTTCATCTCCTCGAGTGGCGACCGAACCCACAACCAGTCGGTATTACAGTCATACTATGTGCCCCTGCGCCACGACTGGCTTTATTACTTTAATGTATTCTTCTAAATCAATAAACAGATATATCAAAAGTATTATTAGCATTTTGTGTATTACATACAAATGGAATATATTTAAATGAATCTCAAAAGATTATGTTAATCGTTATTCACAACAGACTCGTCCGGCACATTTGCGTATACAGAATTGTTTTAAAGTTAGGTTTCTTGCTTTCATAAATATTCATGACATTTTATGTCTGAACATTATTTGTGCAAAAACATACTTAAAATATGACAACACTACCATTGTTTTATGGTCCATCCATGTCATTTGACTTATAAAAAGACAATTTTAAAGATAAGCATGAAAAAATAAAGAAATATTAAATATATTTTTAAATTATGAGAAAAAATTATATATAGGTAATATATATTTTTTTTCTTTCTTTTAATTATTCAAAATATGCCTAAATATTTTTATAAACTTACTATCTTTTATGTTAATATTACAACAGTATCAAATACATCGAGGCCAGTCGTGGCGCAGGGGCGCAGAGTCTGACTGTAAAATCGACTGGTTGTGGGTTCGATCCCTACTCGAGGAAATAAAATATTTACTTACATTTATATTTTCATTTCTTTGCTCTGGTGTCGAGGTAAAGCGCGGCGTTGGGTTCCGCCACTCAACACGCAATGGCTACAGAACTCGGCGGAAAGTGAGTAACGGTGTGTGTTAACACTAGGTTCCCTCTGCCTACCCTGCTGTGTGAGGGATACAGCGTGAAGCTAAAAAAAAATCAAATACATCGATGATAAATAAGTTATTTCACTTTAATATTGCATTAAATGTTAGTGACAATATTAATGAAACTGCCGTGTACAGTCGACGTGTATTAGTCTAACTCGCGCCGTTTATGAATTATGAATTAGATCAACACTCGCCATCGCAACACTTGTGTAGTGGACACTGGACACCGTGGAATTACTAGAATATTTTATTTTAACCTTTAAGCCGTCACATACGACTTCCATATTTTATCCGTCTCGAGTCTCGATATTATCATTTCAATTGAACTCACAACGGCTTAGAATATATCTTCTTTGCTACTTAAGTTTCAGAAAATAAAATTTCAATTCTAAATGTTGTTAACCTAATAAAAACTGTGTAGGTAGGTATGTATTTTCGTAAGTGCGACACCCACTTGTAGCGGCAAGAGTACCTTTTTTTTAAAGATACGACGACGTGGCAGCTAAAAGGTTAAAATTGTACTGCTCTAGATAATTTTTTTAACTATTATGGTGACGTGATTGCGGTATGTTTGTGTTAGATTTAAACGGTGGTAATGAGTTCTGGAAATCTCAAATAGGACACTTTTACATTTATAATATTGTAAATTGCTAAACTGCGCAACGCTGTCGTTCCATATAATCTTCTTCACGTCACGTCATTATAATTGTAACTAACATGGTGTCCTACTTATGGTCACGATTACATTAAAAAATGTTAGTGTTGGTTAGACAAAGGGCGGTGTTTGTTTCTGTCACAGCACTCAGAAGATAATATGCATTTTCAGTATCTATCTTGCGGATAGACACCATTGTGCGCAACGGCACAGCATGTGACTATAGATGCGACGGTTGTACGTTCGATTTCCAATCGTGTAAAAAACCGCGGCTTTGTGTTCTGCCACTCACTCCACGCGGAGTGTTTTGATACTAGGTTCCCCTTTGCCTACCTTACTATATGTGTGATACAGCAAAAAAACAAAAAAAAATATTTTAACGTTCAGGCGATGCGCTGCAACGAGCATGCTGCTCGTTAGCACTTTGTGTGCTAGTAAAGTATAATAAAAAATATTATAAAATACATTATCATCGACATACTCTATCATACGCCTTAGTCCCCAAGCAAAAACCGTTATAATGAAAAAAAAAACCAATTTAACATTAATAGCAGACGAGCCATATTTCCTCCAGAGTGATATTGACATTAAGAATGAGCAGCGGGTTATAATTCTAACTGAATAATGTATTAGGTACGAAGGACGCCGTCCACTGCTCGGTGGCTCATATAATTGACCAACTACATTTATAACATAACTAGGTAAAGGTAGGGTGACTTATGACGATTTATTTATTTTTTAATTCGAATAATTACAGTGGCATACAGAATATAAATATACTAATTAAGTGCCGTATTAAGAGTGGCATTTATATACAACTTGTTCTATATGGCTTTCGTGCAAAAAATGTACTGTTTTTATAAAGTTTTTAATTTTCATTCTTGATTTCCACAATGTCTTATTTTGTCAGTACCGGGTAACGAGCTTAAAATATAATGACTTATCTTAATTTCGATAACATTTTAAAGGAAATACCTTATGAATGACAATTATATCCTTGATTAATTAAAACGTCGCGGTATAATAATTTAAGTGACGTTGGGAAATGTTTGTAACAATTATGCATATTATGTACTTAATAACTCATTTGTTATAACATTAATAAACCGGACAAGCGCGAGTCGGGTTAGTCCATCGATGGTTCTGTATAGAAATTGGAGATCTCGGAAATTTTCTAAGATGAGCTTACAAGTAAATATAATCAAAAGATACTAATTTTAGATATAAATTTTTTGGTCGGTTTCCAGGAGGCGCGGGTTCGAGTCCCGCGACGTTCAAAATTTTTATACGTTTTCTGAGTATTTTTCTTTCCTAAGTGTGGATTAATACTATAAAATTGTTAAAAAAGTACAGTAATTATAGAAATATGGCTCTTAGTATACCCAAGGAGAATACAATATAATGTAACAATCTATATATTCTATTCAACCATGATTGGCAACATGCCATCATCCCTGTTGGAAAGCTTTCTTTAGTTAATTCCATTAATTGGTACAATCACCCAATAATAATAGTAATTTAACAAAAATTTAATTAAAACTGTAAACACGACGGTTGTAAGTTCGATTCCCACTCGTGGGAATGAAGTATTTAATATTTTAAATATTTCGCTCTGGTAACTGCTTCAAGAAATCAGCAGAAACTGGGTAAAAAATTGTTTTAACACTAGGTTCCCAGGTTCCTGGCCTGTCCTGCTATGTGAGGCATACAGCGTGATGCTAGCAACTATGTGCCTATTAAATCTATCCCATCTAGACACATTTGGGGCACAACGTGTTTTTACTTAAAACATAAATTTTACCAAAAGTCTAATTATTCACCAGTATAATTTAAATATTTGAATAGACTTGCTAATTTAAATGACATAACATTTACGAAGGGAAGCCTAACAACCATTCCAAAACAATTAAACGTAAGCAAGTTTTGTATTCGTTATTTATTATTTAGAGGGAATAATTTCTTCTATGTACACTTTGATATATATATATTTATATATATATATATAGGGGAGAGGGGGGTAGCTTAGAACAGGGGCACNTGTCGTATTTGTAGTCACAGTCTGTGCCGCTGCACCATGACCTCCTCAATATAATGAGATAATATATTAATAATATCTCGTAACTCCTAATAATAAGCTTTCTTCGTTTTTTTTGTATTTAGTAGAACGTCATATCTAAATGACGAGGAAAATATAGGTTAAACAATTTATTTCTTGGCTACTATTATAATTAACGCGCTTTATTCTTTGTTCTTGAGAGTCCTGAACTTAATTACAACTTGGCGCTTAAGAATATGGCTTTAATTTTGCTTGTTATTCAACTTTCCATTTGATACTAAGAAATAAGAATGCAACGTAATTTCACGTTTTTTCAATTAATAAATAGCTTAATTTCTACTCAACTTGTGTATAAATAGTAGATTTTATAAGTATTTATCAGTTAAAATATGACATTTTAAATAAACTGATATATTTTTAACATTAATCTTTGAACTTTGTTGAGAATGTTGACGTACATCTTTTGTCATGTCAAAAATCGTTGTAGCAAGCACACATAGCATGAAAATCTATAACGGAAGAGACTCGACAAAAACTGGCAACCATTTTTGTCTTAAAATTTATAGACAATAGAATGTTTATTTTTTCATAGGTTATACTTGGTGTCACTCTTTGGTGTGACGTAATAGCGTTCTAAAATTCATGTAAATTTGTTAAATTGATTATTATAATTATCTTTATTGCTACTACGGCAAGGTTCTAGGTTCTTTCTAGTACCTTTATGTATTTAGATGATAGAAAGACAACTGATGGGATATAACATCGCACTTCAATCAGACTTGACAAGTAAAATTTTCTAAACTTATTTTATTTTCAGCTTTACTTTGTATCCTGCACAAGCATGTTAGGCATAGGGGATCCTAGTTCCCGTTCCTCATTTTCTCGTTTCCATAGCGAGAAAATGGGGAAAAGATCAAATATCTCATTTCTTCGAGTGGGAATCGAACCCACAACCAGTCCCCCGCTTGTGCTCCTTCGCTATCTCTGGCCTCTAGACTATTTTTTTTTCCTTGCTCTAATCTTTTTTTCCCGATTTGAGCTTACAACCATCATCAAGCGTAGTAACTGCACCACAAACCCATTTAATTTTATATTGTATAGTTGTTAATAGAAGAAACATAAAACGTATATTCATTAAAAGTAGGTAAAAAATCACAGACATACTGACGCTGTTGTACAGCTAATTAATACTACCTTGTATATAATATAACTTTTTCCCTTTATTAAAAACATTAAAATGTTATCATATTGCTTAGGCTTAACTCGTCGGTTCTCCCTTTACGAGAGTCAAAGGACTCGTTTATGTATTCCAACGTCACCTGCAATGACGTCAGGGTGCACGAGGTCGAATGCATTTGCACTTGCATTAGGTGTAGGAGCAAGTTGCGGTGTGAAATATTTATAAATAACACTTTCCTATGAGGTACCTATCTGTCATATCTATTTCTATGACCGACAACCGTGTATGATGGTGATATATTGATTTTTGTACCAAATAACTGTAGATATTTGAAACTGAGGCCAGTTGTGGCGTTCGATCCCAGCTCGAGGAAATGAGATATGTAATAATTTCATTTATTCGCTCTGGTATTGAGGCAAAGCGCGGCGTTGTGTTCCGCCACTTAATATGCAATGCCTCCAGAATTTGAAAATGGGGAAAGGAATATCTTAACACTAGGCTGCCTTTGCCTACCCTGCTATGTGCGGGACACAGCGTGAAGCTGATTATTGATTATTTGTAACTGAAATGTTTTGTAAAATAAAAGCATTTCCATATTTTAATATATCTTAACTAAAACAGTTAATTACTTTCGAATTCTTTCGGCTTATGGCAATAAAAAATACATTGTTTTAATTACATATACCTACTACAAAATTTTTACAAATTGACGACATCGTATTCTTTGCAGGCATAGGTACATATATGTAGTGTCTAATATATAACTACTTATCGCTTTATGACAATTAAGCCCAGAACTACGCACTGGGTAGAGTACTTCAGACAAATCTGAACTGACTTTTACGGTCGTCAGCGCAAATAATCAATTAAATACTTCAAAAATTCAATTAAATTTCGTAAGGAAAAGTATTGTATTGTTTGAACCATTTCAAATTATACCCACTCAAGTAAAATTGTTCAAAGGTCAATAAAATTAGAGCTTTGTTTTAATGTCGAATGCTAATAGCGCCAGTTCCACTTTCAAATATAATGGAAATCAATTCCCGGGCGTCGGGTGCCGTACAATATTAATGAAATGTAAATAAAATAAACTTAGTCTTTTGATATGACTATTGACTCATTACCAGCGACTCGTGCTTGAGAAAGTGCGATGCTTGTGGGTGACGTGCTTAATAGTACTTATATGAGAG
Organism: Heliconius hermathena; assembly: GCA_013403705.1. Lineage (NCBI taxonomy): Eukaryota > Metazoa > Arthropoda > Insecta > Lepidoptera > Nymphalidae > Heliconius > Heliconius hermathena. Next base: position 250,272 of record JAAIXJ010001795.1, read on the forward strand.
TACAAGTATTATGTACTTCGTGCTGTAAGATTAAATTTATTTTTAAGACAGCTTTAATGGAAGAAATTAATGTTTTCACTCATTATAACAGCATGAAACAACATTCCGTTCCGTGTGTGTTCAGTGGCGGAACTCAACGCTGCAATTTGTTTTGCCACTCCAGGGCACGAAAATGAACAATTTCTTCCCGAAAAGAAATCAAACCATCATGGATAAATAATATTTAGAATAATCTTAGAAGACATGTGGGGGAATAGAACGTCATTTATAAAGTAAAATAAAAACTACATTTATGAAGTACCATAATGATTTGAGGCCAGTCGTGGCATAGCGGCACAAAGTGTGACTATAAAATCGACTGGTTGTGGGTTCGATCCTCCCTCGGGGAGATGAAATATTTACTTTAATTTCATATTTCAATTTCTTTGCCCTGGTGTCGAGGCAAAGCGCGGCGTTGAGTTCTGCCACTAAATACGCAATGCCTCCAGAATTCGGCAGAAAGTGGGAAACGGAGTCTTAACACTAGTTTCCCTCTGCCTACCCTGCTGTGTGCGGGATACAGCGTGAAGCTGATTTAATAAAGTAAAGTTTTAAATGTTCGCGTAAGAGACGTTTGATGCTGGATAAAGTAATAAAATACTAATAAATAAATTGTTTAGCGTCTGCCTTTGTGTATTTAAGTCTTTAGGACTAATAAATGAAATATCTTCTACTGAGATAACAAGTTCTGTGTGAGTAATGTTCAACAACAACTTGCAAAAAGATGTTTTAATTGTATCTATTTTATACTTTGACTAGCGTCCCACTCGCGGCTTCGCCCGTATACATCTGTAATACTTTGATTATGCTGCATTTAGAACAAATAAAATAGAATATTTTTGTCACAAACAAAAAAAGTAAATCGGACCAGTAGATCCAGAGATCTTACTGTTTAAACAAACAAACAACTCTTCCGCTTTATTATATTAGCATAGAGATTTATATTTATTTTTCGTTATATTATTTGTAGCCCGTTTCATTACTTTTATACTTACTAAGAATAAAAATATTGTTAAAGTCTTTTTAGAGATCCATATCAAAATTACAAAAACGGAACCTTTATAATTTCGTCTGTCTGTCCGTCCCTCTGTATGTCACAGTCATTTTATTCGGAGGCTATGGGTACTGTATAACTAGTTGAAATTTGGAAGGTAGGTATAATATATTTTATGAATCGCTATAATATAGTATGAATTTTGAAAAATAAAATTATTGAGCGTAGCAATTCATACATATAATCGAGGGATGAAAAAAAATTGAAGACAACATGCTGTGGGGCATGAATGGAGGTTTATGGAGGTTTCCAAGAACGTTTTTTGAGCTGGTATGCTAATACTTTATAAGATATTAGCAGTAGTAAAGTGGTAAAAAATTAGTTCGGTTTCGATTCGAGACATTGCGCGTGTTGAGTAAAACGTGTTGAAAATATTAATTTGTCAGACATTTCCCGATTCCACCTCTATGGCGTTAAAATATCTGAAATTCCTTATTCGATGATAAAGATGATAACGCCGCGAAAATTGGCACCTTACGATATTAACCGTTTCACGTAAAGCGTGACATATTTGTGATATTGCTTATTGGTTTTTCTTAAAAGCCTCCCGTATTGATGCAAAGGAAACCTAGTTACGGGGAGACAGGGAGGCCGTCGCTCTTGCTATCGTCTAGCATGAACGTCGACTCTAATAAAATTGGCTACATTTGCGTACATAACTAAATTATGTGGGTAGGAGAGGTAATGAAGTTCACGTTGAAGGAAAGAGTTCAGCTTTTAATTATTTTTGTAAGTATACATGCAACAAAATACCGAAACACTGTTGATAATAAATAAAAGAGCCTTTGTTTTTGCTTACAATCTGAATTATTATTCCACCACTAAAAAAAAAATAAGGTTAAGTAACATTGTAGTTGCATTGGGCGATATTAGAATATGTTGCCAACAGAATATTTACTTTGTTAGCTGCTCACAACTATATATTTTCGCACGGTGTTAAGATAATTGTACAATTAAAGAGATCTTATGAAGATGTCACAGATTTACTTTCTATATTAATATTTATAGTAATACAAATTGAAAGAGATACTCCACTCTTAGGAATAAATCATGTCTTAAGTCATCACAGACACATGCAGTACATATACTATATGTATATCAATTATATTATTTTTAGCTTCACGCTGTATCATGCACACACCATCAACGCCGCGTTTTCAGAATGACAAAATGAAAATATTTGTTGCTGCCGAGTGGAAAAATTTACCATCGCGTTCACAGTCATACAGTTATGCCCCTGCGCCACGACGGCTTCGTCCTCAAAAGAAAAATATTCTTTTATATATAATATATTTTCTATATTTCAATTTGCTTATGTAAAACAAGCACTTATTGCTTAAGTTACCCCAATATATCTTCTTCAACGGAAGGGGTCGCCAGAGGTTATTGAATTCAGTTTGTATTTACACACTAAATGTGAGTAGGTAGGACGGACACATATGACGTGCTCATATTGTTGTTTATACATATATACTTTTTTTATAATCACAATCGAAGTGTCTTTTAAATGGTTTTTTTATTATGTATTTTTAACAGTTCTCCAGTAATAGGAAGAGTTACGACTCATTCATCCCGGCTATGAAATGTGTATTTTACTTTATAAATATTTAATCAATGGCATATAGCCAAGTCCCATCTTAGATTGATAGTTCAAAAAAAAGATCTATTTCATTTGTCAATTTTTATAGCAAAACTAAAATATTGTATAAAATTTTATTAAACGTGCTTGTGATGTGCTAGTAAGGGTTAAGGATCTTAACGTAAATAGGAAGCAAGGATTATATCATATTCAGCCAGATGAAATCATACATCGACTTTTGAATTATGTATGTTTTCTAATGATATTTAAATTACGAATTTTTAAAAGCTCGAAATACTTTATTGACCTAGACTAGGTCTTTAAAGGTGAAATGTGAATAATGAAAATGAGAATAGGCACTCAGTGTAGAAAACGAGCAATCTTGATTGAGCAATCTTCTGTTACATTGAGAGCTTAAATATTTATATGATACCACAACACTGTTTGATATTATTTTAAAGTAATTGATATATACGATATATTTATTTAAGTACTTATTTACGTGTGGTAGAGTAACGTCGCCAGCAATGGCAACACGCATGGGCAGACTCGATCGGATCATTACCACCCCCGGCATTTAAAACCGGCGTGAAGTAGGGGCTTTATGCCACTGTGTTTTGCATCAGGTAATGCCGGCGCCCAACCCACCTTAAAGACCGGCAACGCATCTGTAGCTCCTCTGGTGTTGCATGGGGTCGTGGACGGCGGTAATCACTTACCATCAGGTGACCCGAACGCTCGTTTGCCTTGTCAAAAAAAAATCAAAAGAAACATAAAATAAGTGTAAAATATGTTCGATTTTACATCTATTCCATTCCCTCATGTTGATTTGTAACATAATTATTGTGGTTGTTTAGACGAGATAGATAATAAAGCAATTAACAAATAATTACAAACAGTGGAGTACACCGTGTTGAAAGTGTTAAATTGTAAATTAGGCAACAAACGTTACAACTGACAATGTTGTATTAATAATAATAGTAACAAAGTTTCCTGATTACGTAAATTGAATTTAAAGTCAACTTGACGTTACTTAATGAATAGACTAAATAAATATAAGATTTTCCCGAACACCCGCTAGAATTTCCAGTCAAATTAATGTTATATTCGGGTCATGCAGTTTATCCATTTTACAAACTTGGAATTCATAATCTCATATGCTTCAGTGGACTTTAATGGTTTTATGTGCAGACATGATCCCTCTACAGGTTTATTGAATTGATAGGTTTAGGCGTAGTCGATAATCCATTAATAGCTGAAACGTCGTTTGACATCGAATGGTAATTGTTTTTTTCTTTGGTATTGTACCTTATGCCTTCGTTTAAAATAGTACTTCGTGAACTTTATGTGCAAATTGCCTGTTAAAGTTAATGTAGAGAGAAACAATAAAAAAGAATAGGTATATTAAACACAAATCATCAAAAAAATATCTAAAAAAAGCATTTATTTTACTTATATTCTAAATGTTTTTACTCAGCTCCATCCATTCTATGATTTTTGTTAGATTGACAGAAAGAAACTGTCCATATAATTATGTTGCACTGTAGTATCGATGTTCCGCTCTTTTAGACACCTTAAATGCGTTCTAAACATTGAAACAATTTCTCCAACAATCCTGGATAAGATCCATTTAGTACCGCAATGTAGAGCTTATTAAAAACTTAATAAATATACTTTCAAATGAAGGTGTAAAAGTTATTAAAAGGTTTATCTATACAGGGCTAAAATAAAGTAGATTAACCATTATTTGACTGAAACTGGCTTATATAAAATACTAAACTTTACATGTGGCTTTACCCTGATAATCAAATGGAAATAACTTCGAGTTGTGTGTCATGCATTACATGGAATAGATTAATATGATGTAGCTGTCATCAATATGGACTATGCACCACAATTTTTTTTTGATTTCGACCAGTAGTTCTTGAGATAACCGTGTCCATCTTAACTGACTATTCCAAATCTTCAGTTTTATAATGTTAGTATAGAGTATAGATGTAATATTGTAATCCAAAGTATATTGTTTGAAAACAACGATGCCTATATTGTGAGTACCTGCCGTGGCGTCCCCACTCAATAATTAATCTTCTATGAAAAGTAATTAAGTTGGGTGAAATTTAATCAACTTAAAACATCAATAAATGTTACGTATGATTCTTGATTTTCACGTTTTGTGAAATGAGGAAATCAAAATATGTTTGCATATTGAAACAGGCGCCGCGTGGCGTGGCGCTACGTCTTCCGTAGACGGCGAACCTGCGACAAGGTCGTGAGATCCTCACTTGCGTCGTTGCGTGAACCGGCGTATGCGGTATTACAAAAAAACAGGCGGTTTGTTTATGACGAACTATTCTCGCAAGAAACTTTATATAAACCACCGAGCAGCGAATTGTAAACAGACTTAGACCGATATTTCAAGGAATTTTATGCCGTCAAGTAAATGCGCGGTCGTTGAGATTTATTTTTATAAAATAATTGCGTTAAAGCGGTAAATAATATATTTACTATGACTTTTGTCATCTTGCTTTAAACATATTACACGTTTTTGAATTAAAATTAGTTAGTTAACTTATTGTGTATGTGACGTTTTGGTAAAATGGTAACAGGTGCCCAAAGAAAAGAGACACTTTTTGTTTTAAGAGCCAAATCAATTTAATACGTTTCGTTCATCCTACTAATATTATAAATGTGAAAATTTGTCGGATTTAAATAAAACTTTATAGTAATAAGGCATATATATCAGAATAACAAATGGGTTACAATGTAAAGATTTTTTAAAATTTGGCTATATAAGACAACAACGGACAGCGCCGCTTGTGGGTCGCTAGTGTCGTATACATAAACACCATTTATGTGGATTTTTAAATTGACATTCTAAATTGCCACGTTGTTTGACAGTAAAAAGAAAATGTAATTTGAGAAAATATATGAAATATTTTCTTTAATAATGTAATTATTGTTATTCAATAAGCTCATTGTGAAGTGACAACACTAATACTGAATCATGTAGAACCGCAATCCTGAATAAAGTAGCTTTATTCATAAGTATAATTTGTTATTGCCTTATTGTTTTCTCACTTATTTTTAAGTTTTAATGATAATAAAAAAACAGCTTTACGCTTATAGCCGCATATAGCAGAGTAGCAGGCGAAACCTAGAGATAAGACACTCCGTTTCCTACTTACTCCCTAATTTACCCCTTAATATTATTTTGATAATATTATTTCATCTAATTTTCAAGACATTTGTGTATTTGTCTCGCAAAACTCAAGCTGTGCTTTGCCTGCCACAAAAATAGTGTATGTACATATTGGAGTGCGATCGAGTGGAGATCAAACCTACAACTATCGCATTCATAGTCATAATCTGTTCCACGGCGCCAGATGGCCTCACACAAATATATTTTCAAATTTTCATAAAATTTTAACATTGTTTTGAAAAGTTAAACCTTTATATCATGTACATACATAGTTCAATGAATAATATCAAATGTATGGAATATCTGTTTAATTACAATCAAATTTAATCCCCATTCCACACCCACCCACATTTACCGTTGTTCAAATTAAATGTCCTTTGTGACTTCGATTGATTTTAAGTTGACAACCATGCCAAATATTTGTGTTAATAAAATACGATGTCTTATATTTCAGATTGAAATTATAAAATAAACGAAAATAAAATATATTGATACTTTAGTTTTATATAAAAAAAAATTTTTGCTCTTGTTTTTTTAAACTTAAAATAATTCAGTTTTGAGAATAAATATTCTCAGTAACATAACAAAATGTTAATTCAGTTACAAATGTGTAATTTCTCTTGAGATTGTTTTTTCTTAGAAAGTTATTTTGTTAGTAAAATATTTCATAAATTCTTCGAAGTTCTTCATAAGTTCAATGTCACAGAATTATATAAAATAAAATCGGCCAAGAGCGTAAAACAAAATAATAATAAAATAATTTTGATCCAATCCGAAATCCAATTTAGTAATAAAAGTAAAAAAAATACAATCTTGTAGATTAACATATAATTAAAACATTTTCTAACTTTTACCTTCAAAATATAATTGTTAATAAAAAAGAAGAAGATAAACTATAATGTATATTTTAATATAATTTTATGAAATAGAGTATAAAAATATTATTATTTGTCTATAATATATTATATCCAGAATTCAGCAAGAACTGGAGAGCGGAATGTCTTAATACTTGGCTCTCTCTGCCTACCTTTCTAAATACGGAATATAGCGTGAAGCTGAAAAAAAATCTATGTCTATTGGACAAAGAGACAAAGACATCGTATGAAATGCAATTTAATCAATATTATACATATATTATTTCATAATATCCAATCCTGTTTAATATTTTTACGCTCAGTCACGCGGGAAATATCTTGGTTATGTTGATAGATATATGAATATGTACGCGAAATAATGGGGTATGGGAGGTGAGCCGTGGTTTCGACGAGAGTGGTGCCTTATTTACAATCTCCCTAATTACCTTCTCATTAGAGACTAATGGTTAACATTATATAATATTGTTAGCGTACTCGTGTAAAAGAGGGTAGATTTAGGTGGAAAATAATTATAAAAGCAATGGAATTGTGTCAATCGGGGGCACTTGCTTGTAAGTGACGGCCCCTATTAGAAGGAAACTAGTGTGAAGTATTGTTAGTAGGTGATACATATCACTTATTGCAATTACATAGTATCTCTTTCAAAATAGTTTAGAATCATATAGACTATATGTGTTTTTAACGTGTTTTTTTTAAAAACGTTACCCGCTTCCGATTTCTAACATCAGAAGTGGGATACGCATGAAGTTTTCATATCTTTATGTGTATCTTCGCCCAATTCGTAATTTGGATTGAAATTTTGGTATTCTAAAAATTAAAAGCTATTTCTTATTATAAAATCTTTTCTGTTTTAAATTATTATCGAAAAATAGAAGGACTACTTTACTAATAATTTTATTGTTTTAGTAATTTTATTGTGGTTTCATAAAGACTCGAAAAATGGATCAAATCAAGGACGAATAATAAGCAAGTGTCAGGTTAGACCGAGCGAAAATACAGGTTTGTGCATGATGCTTTGAGAGTAAGTTAACCACACTTTACAATTTTTATAATTTTGACTCCTTATTGAATTTGAATTTTCAATGTGTAAATTTAAGTTATTGTGTGCATGTATGTGGGTACCTAGAAAAGACTCGTGTTAGACTCGTTAACTAACGGGCGTCGGGGTGACTTGGTTACACCACCGTATTTATAAATTTACGTCATGTAGCTCACGGTACGGGGTGATTAGGAAAAGATCAGTGTTAGTCTCTAAACGTTGAGCGTCAGAGTGACCTGAAAAAGACCTGTATAAATCCGTGTTTAAGATGGGACTGAGAAAAGACTCTTGTCAGACTCAATATGAGCGTAGGGGTGACTCGGAAAAGACTTGTTTAAGCCCTATCACGATAGGTACGAGGTGACCGAGAAAAGACTCTTGTCAGACTCAATATGAGCGTGGAGGTGACTCGGAAAAAAACTTGTTTAAGCCCTATCATGATAGGTACGAGGTGACCGAGAAAAGACTCTTGTTAGACTCTGTTTGAGCGTAGGGGTGACTTAGACTCCTATCATTTAAATGTTAAAACAATTCATACAAATTGTATACATGAACTTAATAAAAATAAAAATTGTTTCCACAATTAGAGGTTGTGATCAGTGTAAATTAGAGGTTATGCCGCTCCCGGCGGCAGGTTTAAGCAGGCGCGAGGACGCTTGCCCGTCAGGAGAGGCCGTGTTAGCGTACTCGTGTAAAAGAGGGTAGATTTAGGTGGAAAATAATTATAAAAGCAATGGAATTGTGTCAATCGGGGGCACTTGCTTGTAAGTGACGGCCCCTATTAGAAGGAAACTAGTGTGAAGTATTGTTAGTAGGTGATACATATCACTTATTGCAATTACATAGTATCTCTTTCAAAATAGTTTAGAATCATATAGACTGTATGTGTTTTTAACGTGTTTTTTTTAAAAACGTTACCCGCTTCCGATTTCTAACAATATATTATTTATAATTTAAACGTATAAGTCTGAGTATGTATAACAGTAAAGGTTTATTAATATACGTAAATCTAGATTTTTTTAAGCTTTAGTGGCAACAAAGTGTCTTGACATTAGGCACTCTTCGCGTTTGGGGTAGGTTGGGGTAGGTGAAGAAGAATTTGAGATATTGCGTGTTGAGTGTCAGAACTAAACGCCGTAATTTGTCTCGTTAGAGTGAAGAAATGGAAGAAATACTCCCTCGATTCATGAATGCCATAGCCATTGCTTTTACATCCTATCCTTGACCTACTGTGCCACCAAGGCCTCGAAGGAAATCCAGAGATGAAATATGAAATATGTCGCGAAAAAAAAATGATTGGTACACTATTTGTTTAATATTTTAAATTACTAAATAATCTAAATCCTTGTGATCCACAATTGATTAAACCAAATTATCGGTTTCGTGCCGTTCTGTGCAGTAGGTACCTACTGTTAAGTAGTAATTAAATATTAATCAATCAGTTTCATGCTGTATTACGCATAGTGCATACAGCAAAGTAGGCAGAGGGAACATAGTGATAAAACACTCCGTTCCCCACTTCCCGGCATTTTTTTTGAGGCATTGCGCCTTGAGTGGAACTCAACACCGGGCTTTTGCCTTGGTGCCAGAGCGAACAATTAAAAATAATAATTAATTCCCATTGGGGAATGGGTGGGGATCGAGCCCACAACCGTCGTGGTAAAGTCATAACCTTGTGTCCTTGCGCCTCAACGGCCTCAGTAAATATTATCGTTATATAATTTATCTTAATTCTATTTATTTTATTATCTTTCGCAAATACGGTAATTTATTTCACATTTAACTTATGTGCAGAGGTGACCTTATGATAATACACTCCGCCGCTCTTTGTCTATCAGGGAGTGGAAATGAACATATATTAAATATAATGATTTATTACATCATAAATCATTACCCTAAAGATGATGATTGTGGATTAGATCCGCACGATCGAACCCACACTCAACGCGTTAACTGTCAGACACTGCGCCGAAACTCCATCTAAAGTCTAAACCCATTTAAATATAACATACGGTTTTTGTTACAGGTATGCAAGCGCCCCGCGTACGTGCCTCAATAAACCGCGCCGCCTAGCCGCCTGATATATTGTAAGCTTTTTATTCTGTCCACTTCAAAGTGCATAACTTAGTTAAATGTCCATTTATCTTCCCATTATATAGAATACACGTGACTCATAAATACAGTAAATGATGGATGGTTGCTTTTATACTTTGTTTTAAGTATGTTTGGAACCGCTTTACCATGAATATATATTATAAAAACGTGAACAATGATATGCGGCAAGTCCAATTCCATGATTTACAAATGTTACTCTATATGTTAGATAAAATGTAGACGATGTGGTCGGCTTAACGCGACACGCGGGCTTAAATTTGTCTTATAAAAATATAACTCAAGTACCACCTAGGACGCAAAATATATTGGATAAGGAGGAAATGTAACATTGTGACCTATCAGAACCTTTTACCCTCGCAGCAGAAATCGGAAAATGAATAAATATATCTCCAAAGTATATATTACATTTACGTAAATATTTATCCCAACGAACTCCCAGGAATAAATTTGCTTTTGCCGCGTTTGCTCAACCTCGTGTCGTAGCGGTGTGAATCTGCCGGGTATCTCATCCATCACGTGTTCTTACTTATTCTGGAGTATTCACTGTGGCCGTATGTACACACCCTCTAAGTATAGAAATATGGATGACTTGCACCACTCCATATGTAAATGAACCCTGACGATGTGTATGCCGACTTCCTGGTATTAAGAATTAGTTTTCGTATACATCATTATATCTATTGTTTTTAGATATTCAAAGAAAACAATTTGCCACATGTAACTTAAGAGAGCTTGTTTTATAATAAATAACTTTTATCAGCAATTAAAATGTAGTATTATTAAACTTTAAATGGGATGCCTATACAAACAAGTATTCCATTTTGTAGTTAATAGTTAAGGAATATAATACAAAAGTTGAACAAGTAAGAACATATATGTATGACATCTTATTACGAAGTTTCTATACTTATGTACGCGCGTCCTTGGAATCGAATACGAAGGCTGTTTCCCTATTTCCACCGGGACCAACTTTTGTCGATAATCTCAGAACTTTACTCTTCTCCGAGTTTGTTTAACCGCTACATCCCTCAATTTGCGGTAGCTTTACATTACGTATCAATCGAGGGTCGGTCAGATAATTATCTTAGCGATCCCAGCATCTTCCTATCCTTTAATGTTTTATTTAAATGCTTTTGCCAATTGGTAAACATTATTAATACATGTAATTCAAATTACACAATGAAGTTTCAATTTCAATTAATGATTTACGCGAAAATTCTTTAGTAAATAATTCAATTCTTTAGTAAATAATTCAATAGTCGTAAAGTTCAAGCGGGCGAAGCCGTGTGGGTACATTATAGTCCTCAAAACTGTTCAAATTTAAGCGGAACATTAAGAGTAATGTATAAGCAATTATAATTAAAGCGTTAATAAAAATGTTTCTCATTCACAAAATTAGTCATTACGGCATACATTGAACCATACATTGAATTGTTTTCATCAGCCGGTGAAGTGCTCACTGCTAAGATAAAGCCTTTTCAGACGTTTGTTTTTGTGTTGCACACAAATATACGCCCGCAACACGACGGAATGAAAACGGGCACCCAGGCGGAGAGACTCCGATATAAATTACCCGATTGAAAACTTCACCGGGTGGCGCGACGTGATGGTTGGCGGTTTACGAATATGAAAAATATCATATCAATTAGCTGTCGGTGAAATGATGTGGAAAATAAGTTCGAAAATATATATATATATATATATATATATATATATATATATATATATATATATATATATATATATCCATACCTATATTATAAATTCGAAAGTAACTCTGTCTGTCTGTCTGTCTGTCTGTGCCGCAATCAGGGCCAAACCGCTAATTCAATTGTAATAAAATACTCATACAGAGATACTTGAGGGTCTTCGGATGAACATAGGTTACTTTTTTTTCTTACATTTGTAATATTGTCGATATATACTAATATATTAAAATATTTTTCAATTTGACAGGCAATTTATTCCGCCATGTTAATAACAACCGACCGTTGCTAAGCAACGGTTTGCAAAGTTTATTTGTTGTTATAAGCAAACGTCACCCAAAATGAGCTTGCTTAACGCATCATGGCGCGCGCCGACTCAACCTTATGAGATACATAAAAATAATGTTTTACAAAAATATTGTCCATTAAATAATGTTTAAAAAAGTCCGCGATACACATACCATATTTATCTCTGAAGCTTGAGCAAAGTAACACAGTAACAACAAGTAACCATTTTAATTAATTTACTTTATATTTATCGGGTTTTTGTTGTATGTATTTTCTATAATTTGATATTNATAACAACAAATAAACTTTGCAAACCGTTGCTTAGCAACGGTCGGTTGTTATTAACATGGCGGAATAAATTGCCTGTCAAATTGAAAAATATTTTAATATATTAGTATATATCGACAATATTACAAATGTAAGAAAAAAAAGTAACCTATGTTCATCCGAAGACCCTCAAGTATCTCTGTATGAGTATTTTATTACAATTGAATTAGCGGTTTGGCCCTGATTGCGGCACAGACAGACAGACAGACAGACAGAGTTACTTTCGAATTTATAATATAGGTATGGATATATATATATATATATATATATATATATATATATATATATATATATATATATATATATTTTTTCGAACTTATTTTCCACATCATTTCACCGACAGCTAATTGATATGATATTTTTCATATTCGTAAACCGCCAACCATCACGTCGCGCCACCCGGTGAAGTTTTCAATCGGGTAATTTATATCGGAGTCTCTCCGCCTGGGTGCCCGTTTTCATTCCGTCGTGTTGCGGGCGTATATTTGTGTGCAACACAAAAACAAACGTCTGAAAAGGCTTTATCTTAGCAGTGAGCACTTCGCCGGCTGATGAAAACAATTCAATGTATGGTTCAATGTATGCCGTAATGACTAATTTTGTGAATGAGAAACATTTTTATTAACGCTTTAATTATAATTGCTTATACATTACTCTTAATGTTCCGCTTAAATTTGAACAGTTTTGAGGACTATAATGTACCCACACGGCTTCGCCCGCTTGAACTTTACGACTATTTTTTACATTTTAGAAAAAATACTTATTTAGAAAACGTATAAAAATTTTAACGTACCGGGACTTGAACCCGTGCCATCTAGGAGGCGCGGGTTGGAGTCCCGCTACGTTCGTTATACGTTTTTTAAATAAATATTTTTACGAATATTTATTAAATACATTTATGAAATTATTTCCAGTTTTCAATAGGGTTACCCTAATTAATCAAAATAAGCCAGAAAAGAATAATAATTAGGAATAAGGAATTCAACGCCGCGCTTTGCCTTGTTACCAGAGCGAAGAAATAAAATTCTTAGCATTAGAAAAAATATTTGAATAATTAAAATTAACAAACAAAATAAGTAAAAGTAGCTAAAGGAAATTCTTAACATTAAAAGTATATTATAGTTTATTATATTGAATATTATTTTAAATCACAGACAGACATTTCAATTTCAATTATATATATTTTTATAGCATCACGCTGTATCCCGCTGATCCACAGCAAGGTAGGCAGGGTGAACCCAATGTTAAAATTCTCCGTTCTCCATTTTCTGCCGAATTCTGGACGCATTGCTTGTTGAGTGGCGGTACTCAGTGCCGCGCTTTGCCTCGACGCCAGAGTGGAGAATTAAAATTTAAATTTTAATAAATATTTAATTTCCTCGAGTGCAAATCGAACCCACAACAGTCGCGTCTACAGTCATACTTTGTGTCCTTGCGCCACGACTGGCCAATCAATCAAAAATCTAATCAAGTTAGTTATATATTTATATGTAAGTATAGATTAAAATTGTCCACTATAATGAAAATATCTTTTGCTAAGGCATTTTACTAATTTTTCTATCTTTTTTATCAGCTTCACGCTGTATCCCGTATACATACTCCATTTTTTCTTCGTCGAATCGAATTTTCGAGGCATTGAGTGAAGAGTGGCGGAATTCAACGCTGCGCTTTGCCTTGTTATCAGAGCGAAGATAAAAATATTAATAAATTTTCCCGAAAGAGCATTGATTTCACAACCGTCGCGTTTCCGCGTTTACGCTTGTTCCATTGCTCCACGACGGCTTCTTATTACTAACCTAAACTATTACCAATATTATATTCTCGATCATATTTTCTACATCTTTAATTTAGCTGGTTCTGTTCTTATAGTAGTTTATCATTATAGTTTAACTGGACTGCTATGATTATTCATCAAGTGTTCCAGATCTTCTACTTTTTATGTCAATAGAAAATGTCTATGATGTCGCATTGCATCATTTCTTTTAGCTTAGCTGGACTGCAGATGTGCTAGATATTCAATTTGCATATGTCAGTGAAAAATGTCATTACGCTCAATAACTTTTGTTAAAGCGGCATTTCATTATTTCTTATTGCTTAGCTGGGCCACCACGGATGCAGAAACATCAGGTATGGAAGTCTTGAAAATTAAATATCTCTCCTAGAAATCTCCTCTTCTCAATCTCCTAGAAATAGCTACACAACAAAAAAGGTTTCATTCAATTTGATTCCGTAGTTATAAGTTGTGCGTATACAAATAGCCAAACAGACAGATAAATTTTTTTAAATCATAGATTCATGTTTTACTTATTATTTAAAGCACTTTTTTTACAATGTAGGGGACATTGTTTTTCCCCGAAAATATTCAATATAAAGACACAATTTTTTTACACGTTTTTAAAAAGAAAATATTTATTAATTTAATACAAAAAGAAAAATTCTTTTACAACTTAAATTAAATTTAAAAGTAATTAATCGCTTTGGGGCAAATTACCATTTGCTAAAAATGTTGCTTAGATTGCATCACCCCTCCGCTTTAATTGACATGTATGTGTATATTACGACAAAAATAGCATAAAATCAATACAAATTGTAGCCTATATGTTATTCTGATGTTTAACCTATATTACTGTAAAGTTTCATCCAAATTCGTCCAGTAGTTTTTTCGTGAAAAAGTAACAAACATATGTACATCCATACATGCATACATCCATCCTCACAAACTGTCGCATTTATAGTATTAGTAGGATTATTATATATTATTTTTTTCTGTAGGTTAATACTTGTAGGTATTCAGAATCAAAGTGTAAATAAACTACAATTGTTTTATGAGCGGGAAATCGATTCCACGACCTCCGTCGTATCGTATTTCGGAAATATAAACGACGATTCACGATCGATCACTTTGCATAAAATATAAAATATTCCCGTCGAATGATTTATTTATGTAGACCGGGACTAAAATAAAAGCGTTGAGCTTTTCAATTACGATAATGTCTTTCCACCATTTATATTCTTTTTTCTCTGAAATTTAAATCAGATTTTTATTATTTGGACCCTTGATTATATTTATATTAATATAATTTAATAATATTTTTATTCTATTGAAATATTACTCGGACAGCTTTGTAGATTTAATAAGTATTATATATCTTCGATATTTCTAACATAGTGTTATTTATTATTTACCTACACCGAAAATAGCTGGCGCTTTTTAACCGACTTTTGAAGAAGGAGGAGTCAGGAGTCAATTCGATTGTATTTTTTGTTTGATACCTCGGAACTTTTCACTGGATGAATCGGTTTTGATGATTCTTTTTTTAATTGAAAGCTAGTACCTCTCGTGTAGTCCCATTAATTTGGGCCATCTCTGACAATGTTATCCATGATAAAATAATATAAACATAAGTTTTAAATTTAGCATTAAGTGCATATGTGGGCGATAAATGGACGAATAACTCAATATCATGCCAACCGATTTCGATTATTCTTTTTCTATTGGAAAGGATACACTTCAAAATTATTATAGTTTGATGAGAGTTCGGTTAGGTTTTGATTATTTGGGATCTGGTTGAAGTAAGTGAAGCAAAATAGTGATGGAAAAGGTGTAAACTTTATATTGTATTTTTTTTTTATTTTAAATTCTAATTCGATTAGGCGGTGCGTGGAGAACAGTGCCTTAATAATACGTTTCTTCTACCTACATTGCTACGCGAGAACTTATATTGAGCACCACGCATTCACGAAAGCACGTATTACTATAGTACTACGTGAAGAAAATCACAATTTTGCGTCAGTAGATAATAATAAGAATCCTACAAAACTTATAAAAAGAAAATAACGAGTTGCTTCATTTACGTCTTTTGTCAAGTACATCGTTATTTTATGGAAAATAGGACGCACTTTCTGGTTCGTTTTAGCCCTGTTATTGAGTCATAAGACATTTCTAAAAATAATTTTATTGCTTATTTTACTACAATTATTAATTCTCTAATGTGTATTACTTTCGGTTTCTAATAATAATATCATTTTAAAAATAATATACCTATATTGTAAGTCTTTATAGCAATTTGGTCGAACAACATTCATTAGAATAATAAGTACGTATAGATAAATGTGCTTAGTTGGGTGAAATGACATACATTCATATATTATGTACTTCTGAAGGTTTATGAAGTAAACAGTAATTGTTCAACATAAAATTGTAATAATAATAATAAAATTGTAAGAATAAAGGGAACTCAATGTAATCCTTAAGAGTGTTGCCTCGCAGGAAGTAATTAAGTAAGATCTTAATTACTTCTCATTTTCTGCTTGCGTTAAAATCCAGTTACTAACTTTGTTATATGTTTGTTTCTTGCTTATAATTTTATTATTTATTCATTGACAAAACATATGAATGAATACATTTTTTTTGAGGAACCGAATGTTAAGACTCCGTTCTTCGCTTTCCGCTGAACCACAAAGACAATGCTTGTGTAGTGGCGGAACTCAACTCCGCTTTTTTCATCTTACCAAAGGAAAGTGGAAAAAAAATATTCTCCCAGTGGTTATCTGACCCATAACCGTCGCTGTGCCGCTGAGCCACACTCACCTCGGCTTCCTCATTTGAATACAATCATGGTTAAATTATTTCGTACCGTAAGTTAGTCCGTCTATGTAAGTTAGTATTTTAATACGTTATTTAAAATTTTATAAGCTTGTTTTATACTTTGATATAATTGAATACAAGTTTTCGTGTAGTATATATTTTATTATTCGGAATTAGGCACCAAACGGAAGTAATAAACCTTAATGGCGTTTAATCTTTTATTTAAATATATTTTATTAGTAATTATTTTTATTATTGCGTGTAACCGCCGTACTAGCGCTGTTAAAACTTGACGACAAGTTTCTATACATATAATATTATATCTATATTTAAAACATAGGCTTTTTGTTAAACATTTTTCTTATTGTACCAAAATATCATCTCCGTTAGCAATATCTTAATGTCACAATTATTATTTTCTTAATAATTACTTTTTCAAATACAAAAGTTCCTATATAATTTTGACGAAAATTGTTCTCTATATACTCTATTTAAGTAATTAGAAGTTAAAAGTAAAGAGTAGATAATAATTAAAGTTTAATGAAGATCAAACTGTCTAAACATTTGAAGTAAATAATCAAAGTCGAGGAGGATATTAAACGAGTTGTGCGATTACGAAATCTCATTACGGCGCGTTGTAATCCGGGCACCGTGATTTACGAGCGTGTAAACAGAAGCAGCTGTTGAGAATTTAAATATGCTACTGCTGCGTAGATCATCGATTTCTTATAATGTTCTAGGATTTTTAATATCATTTGAGAGCGTCGTGAGACCGATCGGAGGTTCGATTTCGATCCGAGGAAATGAATTGTTTTTCATTTCCCTAAGAGATGTTTTAATTTTAATATAATTTGTAGTATAATTATGACATTAAAGATACATACGTATGGATGTATGTATATTTCAGAAACTTGCATTTCTTTATAAACTAAGATGATGCTTTA
Source organism: Heliconius hermathena (assembly GCA_013403705.1). Classification (NCBI taxonomy): domain Eukaryota; kingdom Metazoa; phylum Arthropoda; class Insecta; order Lepidoptera; family Nymphalidae; genus Heliconius; species Heliconius hermathena. The sequence continues at coordinate 268,025 of JAAIXJ010001795.1, forward strand.
TTTATATCAAATGATAGTGAACTAATTACGGCATGTTATTATAAATAATAACAAATCAACAATAAACCGACTACAATATGCTCATTATCATCTTCATGTCATTGCTATCTGATAATATTGTATTATACATAATTTGTATAGAGCATAGAAAATAGTAACAATTGAATTTCCTGTAAGGAGGCGTGGGCGGCGCGGCCTTACGGCGGGCAAATCGCTTTGCTGAATCGAATAATTAGCTACGGCGGGGGGAGGGTGGGGCGGCGTGTGGCAGGCTCTGTTATTTTATTATATTTCAATATGTTTATTATATTTATGACTTATTAGTAGTAGTCTTTCGTATTATCTTATGAAAAATATTGATATTTAATTTGCAATGTTAATAATTTAAACTGGGTTTCATTTAATTTTGTCTATATAATGTAGGTCTATATATTCTATTATTTATTAAGAAAAAGTGTGGAATAACACTTTAAAAAATCTTAAAAATATATATATTCTATTTTTTTAAAGTTATAGAACTTTCAATCCTATGATTTAGTGTTATTTCTAGGTTTTATACGCGGCTTTGCCCCCCTGCCCATATGGAAATAACTTCAAATTGTGCACAATATATGATGACAAATTGTGAGTGTCTTAGGTAAGCAGGCGTTGCTTTCATTGAATTGAATATTAACGTGTTCAATATAGCATTCCTCGATAAATGGATTGCCCAATACACAAATTTTAATTACTTTTACAATAGTTTCTGAGGCTACCGCGTCCAACCGAACAAACTGTTATGCTTTATAATCTCTATTCTCTATTTATATAATAAGACAGTAAAAATATGTTGTCTGTACATTTAGTAATTTTGACTGAAATGGATAGAGGGACACTTAAAAAGAATATTAGAAAGCAAAAATATTTTTTTTGAATTTCTTGTCTGTCTGTCTGTCTGTATGTCTGTCGATATGTATGTCCACATTTTTCTCTGAAAGTACTGAACCGATTTACTTAAAATTTTCACCAATTGCTTTGTTTTAACTCAACTTAACTACTAAAGTTTGGTTCATCAAAATCGGTTCATTAAAAAAAAGTTATCGTCATTTGCCTATTAGTTTGCCTGCGAATGTTATATAGCAATCGCGCTGGTAAGATTCTTAGCCAAAGAATGACATTCGAAACGTCTTGGTTATATGACTGATAAAAATATATATTTTTGAAGCACTATTATATAATATTTTATACAATAAAGTAAACAAAATTGAATTGTTAGTGGAGATTACCTTCATAAATCATAACAGTTAAGTTTAAGTCGTAATTAATTCAACACNGCTTTATGTATATTTTATGAATATCAAATATCAACATTGGTCGTATTTTTTAGTTCGAAACAATCAAAAATTCTTATAGAAATTACGATAATGTCGTAAAAAAATCATATTAGAATATTACAGATTAAAGTATTATAATAAAAAAATCATATTAGAAGTCATTATAGTTGTCAATCAATTCTGCTTATTAAATCAATAATCATATAATATATTTTAAGCGGGCGAAGCCGTGGGCGGGCCGCTAGTATTACAATAAATTTAAAAAGACTGATAACTTAAATATAATGAATTCTGTATCTTTTGTGGTTTCTATATGAAACCTTACAAATTGTACCTGCCTTATAGTGCGAAATAGTTTTAAACATTTATAAGGCACATTTAGCTTTAGTCGTAGTTCATGATTATTGGGTATTAATTATAGACTAAGTTATTTGGTGTAGTATAATGTTGCGTTAAATAAAAACTTAGAAATAATTAATTGTTTATCATAGATATACAATATGATCGTTTGTCTATTTAAAATTGCGAACAATATGATAACAATTTAAAGTATAAGTCTTTATCTTTTAATATAATAATATAACATCACTGTACTGAATGAAATTTTTATTTCAAATTGTTCCATTTAATATTATATTTATATGGGTATGTCGATATATACATATGTATGTATATGGAAGATGGCTGCGCGTAAGTGTAAATGTCAATATAAAAATACGGTTGCTATCGCTATTTATGTTTTTTTCCTCTTTTATCTCACACTTGTGCGGTGAAGCTTATTTCAATCGTTGTCTGTTATGCAGCTAACAGTAGATATGTACCTATATTTAAATATAAGGATATTTGATAAGTTCTAATGTTTTTTTTAGGGTTCCTTACCTTTTAAGGAAAAAACGAATCCTTATAAGATCATTTTGTTGTTCATCTGTCTGCCAATAGTCTTTATCTCAAGAAAGCTTGGAGATATCCACACTTCTTGGAGCTTGGAGATATCCACTTGAAGGTACCACAGTTGTTGTCAGTACAGCTGTCACACTATGCTACGATAGCTTAAAGCTATTTTGTGATTTTTTTTTCTAGGGAAGACTAGTAAGTAACATATTGTACATATAAAATAACATCCCGTGGTAAATACATAGGTAGCCTCAATCATACATTTTTATTATACCTTAAGCTTTTATCGAATGTTAATATTATAAAGACAAAAAAAAAACTATTTAGAGAAATATTACGAAACCCTGCTCAGTCATGGAAACTTTTAATGAGATGAAGGTATATAAAGTTCTGACAATATTAGCGAACATGAATACAGAGTGGAGTACATAAACTTTTAACATTATTATATTCAGCACAAAGAAAATATTAGATATGATTGACTATTATCAAAATCGAGTATGTTATAATAATAGATGTTTTCTTGGTATAATAACAATATATATAATAACAATATAACACAAAATGCGTAGATTTTTTTTTAACTCTAAGACCCGTCTCACTATCCGGTCTTAAGTCTGAGATCGTTCTCGAGCTGCCGTTTTCGTTCATAGATATATAATTTATAAATGTAAACAGTGTCTTAAGATCGATCTCAGTCTTGAGGGCGTTTTAAAGATACGGGCAATAGGGTTTGTATTTTTAAGGCGTGAGTCACTATGACTCATTATCATATCTATCTGCTTACTCTTTGTTACTCGTGAAAGTATATATATATATATATATATATATATATATATATATATATATATATATATATATATATTCCTGTAAATGGAGATCAAATCCGCGATCGTCGTTTTTACTGTCAGAAACTGTGCCGGTATGTGCTCTACATATTTGTGTAAGCCAGTATATGAAAATAAAAAAAAATATATAAAAATATTCTAACTTGTTAATTTATTTTCATTATCTGATCCAACGGCTCATCAGAGTCATTTTTCTCAATTAGGTTAACTCTGAAATTAAATGAAACTATGTTGTAATATAAACTGTATATTTAATATACTTTCTATAAATATCAATTAACTCTTTGACGCTAACTTTTCATTTCAGTTACTTATAATTCTACAAAAAAAAACTTTGTAGGAGCTTTTTCTTTTGTAATAATCTTGAAACATAATAATAATATGTTTCTATATTAGATTCGAGCGAAATCCCAGGAGTAATTTTAGATGTCAAATCGTATTGTCGGCCCGTTAACGTCGACGTGAAATTTAATAACAAATGTAATTCTACGACGACGCCACCAATTGGCCTTTCTTTTAATGTTTGAGCTTTGTGCCGAACCAATTCAATTATAAAAAATCTCATTAGGTACACGTGGTATTGACCTAAATTTTTTTTTAAAGTAGTTTTTTTATCACATGACATTTTCATAATGAAAGTTATTTTGTCAATTTTCATTTGTGTATTTCGACACTATAAAGGGAATCAAAATTACATTACATTTCGGTTAATCTAGAATTATAAAACTTGGCTAGCATTTACCGGTAGTACTAGTTCAGGAAAAAATCTGAAAAGTATACATTTATGGTTATATCCTAAAAAATAATGGTCTTAAAAGGGGGGGCAAAATTCTAGGGCAAAATTCTCTGCTAATTCAAGTGAGGTATCAGATGAAAGGACTCTGGCTAAGCTCTGTCTGAATTTCAGAAAAAGCTCGAGACATCCAATTTTCGTACGGAACCCTCGGTGGGCGAGCCCGACTCACGCTTGACCGGTTTTCTCATAAAATAATTACTATGTGGTAGGAATGAGAGAAAAAAAAGTAGCTTTAAAGTCTATGTCAAATATTAAATTAGCTGTAAGATGTCATAAATATATTTAGATTCTTGCTAAGCGAGTTGATACATTTAAGTTAAATTATTTAAATTATAAGATATCTATCTATCTTCGCAAAAAAATATTTATTTACATTTATATTTTCATTTCTTCGCTCTGGTGTCGAGGCAAAGCGCGGCAAAGTTCCGCCACTCAACACGCAATGCCTCCAGAACTTGGCGGAAAGTGGGGAACGGTATGTCTTAACACTAGGTTCCCTCTGCCTACCCTGCTGTGTGCAGGATACAGCGTGAAGCTGAAAAAAAAAATTGTCTTCGCAGATACACAATAACACAAGCTTAAACGTCAATTACCGCTGAGTAACAATGTTTTATACAAATTGGTGTTAGTTTCATATTTAAAATAGTTTACCTTTAGTAACTAATAATTTTACTCGTTACCAATATATATAAAGAACATTTCATTTTAATCTAAAAATTGCATGTCTTCTAAACATTAAGAAATGTTATTCTTATATTACAACCGCTGAATCTTTCTTATACAACCGAGTTTCGAACAGTTTCTATGGATTCTTTTTCTAATATTCTTACAAAAGAAAAAAAAATTACGACGAAGATTGAGTAGCCACATAAAGTAAGAAATTTAAAGAAGTTTTGAAAATTAAAATTAAACCTTTACCTGCTGCTTTGCCACCGTAGTCAAAAGGAAATAGGTAAGTTAAAACCAAATCTGTTAACGTGATGTAATATAACCCTTCTATATAAATCAATTTTATAATATCAAAAAAAATACGAACCAGTAGTTCTCGAGACTAGCGCATTCAATTAAATAAACCCTTCATCTTTATAATATTCAGTATAGTTAGGCTCTTACTACAATTAGACAAAAAAAGGTATAGTAGTAACTATAATATTTATGTATATTATACGTACTGCTATTTATAATGTATTTACATTTTAAAAAACAAATTAATTGAGTTCTACCAAAACCCTTTTGCTCGAGCTTTTCGTAATTTGACGCGTCAATTTGGTTTTACAATAAGTTTCTAATTAAACCAATTAATATTAAATCGAGGTTTTGGATAAACTTTAATAATATTAATTATACAGTAAGTTGTTCAGCCGCGTCAACAACAACATTTTGATAAATCTTCTCAGAATTGCGTCAATTCTTGCTCTCTTCGAAATATTAACTTTTGAGAATAATAGAATTTACATGATATTGCTATTATATTTTTATATTGAAGAAAAAAATTATGGATCACTATTATCGTAGTGTCAAGGTTTACATTATTAGATTATTTAGAAAACATTTTTTTATGATATGTTTATATTTGATAAAATATAAACATGTTGTCAAATCTACTAAATTAATTCAATATAATTAATGTCATAAAATATTACTACCTGGATGACCGAGATTTGCACAGTAATTGTTTTTGATAAATTGTGGTTTTCCAAATTATATTTAGATACAAATTACATAGTGATTAAATATGAATAATATTTTCCAATCTTACCGACACAATAATATACAAAATAAAAAAAATTCAGACTGGGCTGGATATCTGGACTTGAACCTAGGCTCTTTGGTTCCCACTTGAGCTATTATAACCTATTAAATTGTGACGAAATTTATCTTTATATTTTAATTATTTTGTAGTAATTTTCCATTGCCCTAAAATTCGAGTACCACCACCGTTTTGTAGAAATGAAACCTAGCTAGATCGTTTTTACGCCCTAGAAACAGAAGAATTGCTATTTCTTTTTCGACTTAAGCGTAAAATTTTCTTAGAAAAATCCTGAAATTGAATTACAGTTTCATAATTTAAAAGAGCTGTATTCTCGAGTGTTGAAATACAAATACATACAAATGGGAGACACGTAGTCGAAGCCCACTTCGGGGCGTTGAAAGCCTCGGTCCTTTGATATGTCATTAAGTTCACTCTATCAAGTGTATACCTTTCACAAAGTTGCTAGACTTGGGTAATCTATTAAAGTGTCTGCTCCTAGTAACCTTTGGGCCCAACTGAGGCTCTACTGCTTGTTTGAAAAACATACTTAATTGCAAAATAATATTTTTTATTAAATGATATTATAATATCCAGTAATAACGGCGGTGGTCTATAATTGAAACCGTTGTGGCGCAGTAGCACAAGTGTGTCGTTGACTGTAAACGCGACAATTATGGGTTCGATTTCCACTTGGGTTCGATTTCCTCGGTCTGGTAATAAGGTAGTGGGGAACGAATTGTCATCACATAAGGTTCCCTCTGACTACCCTGCGGTGGGCGAGATACAGCGTGAAGCTGATTCTTTTTCTTGAAATTGTCTTTTAAATACACTGAGTTAATTGCCTCACGAGCACAGCGGCGCCGTCCCTCCACAGGAACTCTATTATAATATTATTATCACAAGGCGCTACAGTATATCTATGTGATCGTCCGTTCGATATCAGCAACAGAAGGTATTGCATAAATAATAAGACATTGTTATAAGCTACTTACGTATTTATGAATAAGCAATGTATTCTACTTAGTATTGCTTATAATATTGAAGAATTCTTATTTAATTATGCACATATATGTATAAGTGTCAATATATTAAAAATATTTTTGGGAATATATCTAATTTGTATTTTGCACTAAAAGTATTCTTATAAAATCGCCGCTGTAGTAATAGTAACTACTTAAGTATGTCATAATCATTCAGTCGGTCCGTCTCGTAAAGTAAATCTTATATTTTTAGTAGATTTTCTCTTCGAAGTGGATTGAACCGACAACCATCACGGTCGCCAGACAATGTCTCACTGCTCCACTACGTGTAAAAATGTTGTTCAACTATTTACACTAATATTTCAATATCCCGATAACAAAATGGCGGTGAGTTTAGTTTATAAATTTATTTAAGTAAACATTGCGTAATTTTCATCCATCCAAGTTTGAATATAAAGCACTTGCTCCTTTAATTTTCTTACTTAAAATTCTATGAATAAAATAAAAAAGACCTAAAAGTAATTGGATTTTTATCCGATATCAGAGAATAGAGAAGAGAATCTAATACAAATAGAGTTTTATAATATAATAATACAATTATTATTTAAAAAATATATGTTTTTTTAGCATCACGCTGTATCCTGCACATAGAAGGGTAAGCAGAGCGAGCCTAGTATTAAGATACTCCGTTCCCCAATTTTCGCCGAATTCTGGAGACATTGCCTGTTGAGTGGCGGAACTCAATGCCGCGTTTTGCCTCTACAGCAGAGCGAAGAACGGAAAATATTAAATATATCATTTCCTCGAGTGGGAATCGAATCCACAACCTGCCCAAATCCTGCGCCATGATTGGCTTTAAGAAAAATATACTTGGGAATATAAGAAAATTCTCCTGTTATGAATGTTTACTATAAAAATTGGTTAAAAAAAAGAATAAATATTTCAGTGAAATTTTACAATTCGTTCTCAATAGCACTCACGTTTTACATTCTCTTGTTGCGCAGCAGAACCGATTGAAATATTCAGTTATTGAACTCTTTTTTTTTTTCTACTTGCAATTTAACCTGAATCAGAACGGTGAACCCTTTTGTAATAGTGAAATATGAAATGTACCTGAAATGTACCTAGTTGTTGACATTGACTACCTTCGTTTACTTGAGTGTTCAATTATTTATATAGCTTTTATATACAAACATATAATAATATCTCCGGAAATATGAGCAAAAGAGGACCTTGAATAAAATTTATTATAACAAATCATACAGTTCTGTGTTTTTTGAACATCAGTGATCTTTATGATATATTTAACGGCAGTTCTCTACCAGATAGCGCTTATGAAATAATAAAAAAATAAAAAAAATAAAGCCAGTTAGAAATATTCATAATTATCTCTATATATAATAAGACAGTAAAAATATTTTGTCTGTACATTTCATAATTTTGACTGAAATGGATAGAGGGACACTTAAAAAGAATAATAGAAAGCAAAAAGATTTTTTTTTAATTTCTTGTCTGTCTGTCTGTCG